>JAQGBB010000332.1:0-20922 GCA_034691745.1 Prismatolaimus dolichurus
TTCAACTTTGTCGACTTCACCGTCGATTCAGCATCGGACGTTTTGACTGTGACGGAAAACGGTGAAAATGTGTCAGTTTTTACTGGACGGTCGAGGCAAGGAACTGTGAAGTCCTTCAGTGGAAAGAGCGTCGTTGTTACCCTTCAGTCATCTGCGAATATTCGCATTGCTGTCCAAGCTGTTGTAGCCGAGAAGCAACAACTACGCTGGGAGTCGAGCAACCCCTCGCCTAGACCACCTCTAACGACGACGAGTAAATCATCAGGTAAACAAATACAATAATTTTGACCAGCGAATTAGGCTGACGTTAGCTTAGCTGGCAAGTAACTTCAGCTTAATAGAGAGAGGTTGAGATGAGTTAAAACTGACTTTATGCGTAAAAGATATCCTATATTATTATGTTAAATATGCTGACAATTGGGCGAGTCAAAAGTTCAAAATTTTAGCTGACGGCAGTTTTTAACGTCCCCTATCAAACAATTTCGAATTTATGTTTTACCAAGGGATTGTGCCTGAATTATTGACAAAAATTCTTCTCTTCAATATTGTAGGCTTTACGTCTGACTTCCTGTACACAATTGTGGCCGCCATCGCAATCTTCTTTGGCCTCATCTGCAAATGGTGCATGACGAAATCGGCGCGTGCACGTGCACCTCCAGTACTAGTAGCGTCAAACGGTGCTTCAAGCTCAAGAAGAACCGTCCGCGTGGTTGATCAGGAAGAAGCGTCGCGGCGCGTTCACTACACTGCGAGAAACGTGTTTGTGAGCGAAGATGCGAGCATTTCGATTGTTGGCAAGGACCAGTTGGCCTGTCCGATTTGCTTGGACACACTTGAAGAGCTGCGAAAAGAGGGCGTTGCAATCATGTTCACTCCGTGTTGTCATGCACTGTGTGAACCGTGCGCAAACAAGTTTCTTGCTTCGCAGACAGATCCAGTTTGTCCCATGTGCAGGGGGAAACTTGTCGGACTAGAAGTATGATGCACACGGTTAGTGCACGACAACCCCAATTGTTTGTCTGAAATGAGATTATATTGTTTGTGCGCAAAGTCTTGTGGATTAGTGCAAGGTCGACTTCGTTAAAAATGTGAGCCTAGGAATGCTAAGTCACAACATGAAAAGTATATAGGCAGGCGCAAAACATAAAAAGATGAAACCAACTTTAAAAAAAATAAGATAAAAATTCAGAAAGTATCCTTTAGTCAATATTTTTATGTGATGTTTTTTAAAGTTCTCTACATAAAAAGTCTTGCATAAAGATACCTTCAAAATTTTTGAGTTTTTGTTTAATTTTTTGAAAGCTTGAGTGTCGTTTTGTGTTGTTTTGCATATGAAAAAGCTAACTGACATTGTGCTCCTCATCAGAAAACAAGCTGGGATTGTGTTGCACAGAAAAGCCGGCGTTAAATTTTCCGACACTTTATGCTGATACCTAAATAAAAATTGATTAAATAGTACAGCGCATGAGAAGCTTGATGCACATCCTCGATTAGTGACAGGCGAGCAGAGGATAACTGGGCGGAAAACGACCGGGTGGAGGCGGACAGCGGAAGACAACCGGGCGGAGGCGGACGACTGAGCGGAACCCGGACAAGTGGGTTGAAAACTGCTATAAGCAAAAGTGATGTCGATGAGTGTTCGCAAAAGGTCGCAAAGGGTTCGCAGAGGTCGAGAGTAATGTAGAAGTTAAAAAATTGTTCAAGAACTTTCTGAAAAAGTTAGGCATGTTTTCCTGCCCTATATAAATAGAGCAAGTCTTCAACTGCTCAGTTACGGTAAATTACATTGTGACTCTCAGCGTATAATTTACTGAAATTTAAGTTTATACGGGTTGTTGTGGAAGAAGCGTGCTCTCACAGAGAGGAGCTGACAAGGCATCATATTAGGGCTTCTTCTACGTCAAGGACTACGTCAACGCGATTAATCAAATGTGCTAGCACTGCGAAAAGTAAAATTTGACAAAGTGCACAGGTCCACTTTTCATCTTTGGTAGTTTTGTCATTCGTACCATGAAAGAGCAGACCAAGAGGAAGATCCCGCTTACGTGGAAGTGCCAAAGGTCGTCGCCGAAACTAAGCATCAGGGCAACGACAACAATGGAGTCAATGCAGCAGATATATCTTCAACCCCAGGCGTGCGTCTCACGATCGGAGAACACCAACCTCCTAAAGCCGCCAACGATGAAGCGCAATATTCATCAAGCTTCACGCGTTCGTCGGCTATCGTGTCATATCTGCTACCGTTTTGTTGGCTGTCTTGCGCTTCCGGGGCCCTTGGCTGTGCCCGTGTCTCGCGCCGGGCGCGCTGGCTGTCCTTTGTTGTGAGCATGCTTCCTTGTGAGCACCCAAGCTTGTACATAAACTGTAACCAGAGGAAGATTTCTGGCACCTGCACCGCACTTTTTGTCGTGTATGCAAAATTTCTCGATTCCGTGCTTATCGTTTTCCTGGTTTTCGTCTTATTATGCGTCTTCGCTAGGCTTCTAGCAATAAAACGTGCTGCATCATCTCTCTGCCGACGTTCCTTGGCTCGTTCTAGCTAGCAGTATCCTAGAACGCAGGGCGTAGAACATAACGTAGTTATTTTCGGATGAGTCGCAGACGAAGTAGAAAATAATGTCTACAATGTCTAGAAAAGCGGGTTTGAAAATGTAGACATGTAGGTCGACATAATGTAGACACTGTTGACATTGCAGACATTACCATTCCTTTTCCACAGTGTTCTAGATGACAAAAAATTTCAAAGTATTTTTGTTTTGACAGGATGGTGTCTCGTGTTTACCGATTTGCTTGTCACGCTACTCGCAAAAGGCTCGTTAGTCTTCCTCAACTTCTAGAATGGCGTGACAACTAAATCACTTTTTAAATTAGCACCCACACCCCTGTTCAGCAACATGAGCTGGTGCTTTAGCTCGAGCATTTCGCGTTTCATTTCTTCCATCTGCTCCGCCGCCGACGTCAATATTATGCTTGCTGCTGGAGCAGCCCGTACTGGAGATGCTTGCTCGGCCTTCTCACCTCTACATTCGAACGGTAACTTTAGAAAGAAGACAACGATATGAATTAGCGCGAGGAAGCTCGCTCCCAGCCAGAGGCTCAAATTTCCACCCAACGCCGACGCCAATCCCTTATTGTCCATCGTCAGATACTCGACGACTTTCTGATAAATATACTTCGTCGACCTCAGCGTGATCAACGTACTCTCCGTGTCCTCTTCCTTCTTGACCGTGCTTGCGAACAAAAGCCGCTCGCAATTTTGCGGGCACGATCGGGAGCAATTCGAGGTTCGAGGGTCGTACTTTGCGTTCAACGCCGCGCCGCACTCCTCGTCCGATGATCACTTCTTGAACTCACTGCCGAGAGTGACCGCACAACTTTGCGTCACCAGTGGGGGCGCGCCGAAATCGGGAACGAACTCGGCGAAGACGGGCGTGCACTCACATGCTTTGATGATCGCCTCGAAGCGACACCAGAAAATGCAATCCTCATAGTAGTCTCTTCGCGACTCCTTGCTGGCGCACGGCTTCCGACCTAGATCGACCGAAATGCTCTCGGTTTCGAGGTTAAATTCGACCATTTGCCGCTGGTTGAACCGCGCAGCGAGGAAGTGCTGATCGCCCATCGCGAGCGCACCCTCGAGGTCGATCGAGACGTATTTGAGGTTAGTGTAGAGTTCTTTGCAGAAGCCCTCAGGGTGCATCGAAATGGCAACATTTTCGAACGTGTTTCTAAAGTAAAGTGTCGATTTGCCCTCTTTGCCCAACTGGTAGCAAATCGCCTCCGTAAAACCGTACGTTCCAAAGTAGCGGATCCACTTTAGACCCCTGCAGAAGTTGAACGGTGTGTACTGGGAGATGGACATGTCAATGTCGTACTCTTTACGGACGATGCGAATCTGGAGCAGAACGCAGGTCATCTCTGCGAAAATTTCGAAAAGTTCCGTAAAGTTCGCGTTTATCTGGACGTACGCTTGATGGAGTTTGCGGACAGCTGGCAATCGCCAGTCGACGAAGAAGATTTTTGGGTCAGTCTCGAGGTCGATTAGACGGGAGAAAATCACCGTCGTGAGACCCAAAAGAGCAATTTCATTTGGTGTGAAAACGGCGAAACTCGCGTTATCGAATGCGTGGTACTGTTCGAGGAGGTCATCTGCACTTTCCAAGGCTGAAAAATTGGTCACATTAGTGATTAGAAATGATGCGCGTTGGTCTTCCATTTCGTGTATTTTTGCTAGTTTTTCTTTCAAGCGTTGAATGAAATCTGTGCCATTTCCAATTACCTCTGAAACGACGTCATCACCTCTGGCATCGTAAAGTTCGATGAAGTTGTCCGAAAGCACCTCCGCGCACATGACAGCGCCGTCGAAGCGTAGAGCGTCGGTCGTGTTTACGACGTAGCTGACTTGGCTGGCAGTCGGCTCCGAGTAGAATGTCTGGATCGTTCGCGCAACGTTCCAGGTCGTCGTTGCAGTGAACGCGAGTAGGACGGCGATCCAGAAGTGCCGCTCGAGGAGCGATGCGGACATCCGAATGAAGTTGAACACGCGAATGACCGACGTCGTGGAGAATTTCTCATAGTGTTTCTCTATGTTTTTGCTGTCGATCGCCATATTTCTAGGCCTTTTCTTCGTGAAAAACTGAAACTATATTGCTTCAAAGAGCGAATCCGGCGCTTGCTTAGACACCGTAGATTTCAAGTATCCAACGTGTCGACAAAACCTTTAAAAATTTTCTGTCACTTTTGGTTTGTTCAAAATCGTGTTTGCAAATGGACTAAAGTCTCTCAGCGCTAAACAAAGCAACCTTTGTCGAAATATAAATTCATAATTTTCAACAGCTAATTTTTCTTCACTTTTTGCGCGAAGATGTCTGAAAACGACGCCTTTCGTCACTTCTGAATTGTAGCAGGGCTAGCTAAATACACAGCATATTTAACGCCTAGAAAAGCTATGTAACTGGAAGCCAGTTTCTAGCTTTGTTTTAGGCTTAACATGTATTCATAACTTGAAAATTTCACACATTGACATCGATGGATTTCAGAGCACTGACGAGCGAAGTTCTCAATCAAAAGACATGGTAAAAAACCAATATAGCAAAACACGAAAAATGTTTGGCAACAATTTGCGTACTTGAATAAAAAATTTTTTTTATAAAAAAAAAATTAAAAAATCAAAATCAATGTAATTATTAGTTTGAAAAATTATTTTTACGTCATTTTTATATCAATGTTGGATTAGACTTTGTCATTCTTTATTTGCAACAACCACGGTATAGGAGGTCTTTCATAAAAGACGTCTGTCGCAATGGTGAGATTCGGGCGTTGGGGATGTAACTTTAATTTTAACACATGGGAACAGTCGATTTTTGCGGACAAGGGGAGGGGATAAAAACTTAAATCTTTTGCAGACATCTTTTATGAAAGACTTTTAGGTCTAAATTTATCCGATACCAGACGAGCTGGAAACAGATTGGGCCTACACCGCAGTATGCTCTTGCCGCTCGGCAGCAAGTTGTTTTCTCTGCGCCGACACTTCCGCCGCAAGTCCCTTAAAACCTCCGTCAGCTGAGCGTGAGTAACACTCTGAAGTTGAGGTCATCGCGCTAGTCGTAGTGGCCTTCATTTTTCGCGCGCTCGAAAGGAATTCTCACACAGAAGACGAAAATACGAATAATAGCAAGAAAACTTGGGCCCAGATAGAGGCTCAAATTTCCACCTAACGCGGCGACGAAACCCCTCAAATTCATCGTCACATACTCTTTAACTTGCTGGTAGACAAACTTCGTCGCCTTTAGCACAAGCACCATCGATGCGTTGACGTCATCGAGTGACCATCCAGAAAATCGAACACCGCTCAACAAGAGAAAAGTCTCACAGTTCGAATTACACCGAATCGAACAGTTTCTCAAATCATTATCTTAGTAGTGAGCGCCCAACGCCATCCGACATCCTTCAGCGATCCTATCACATTTGTCGCCCGCAAGGGTGAAAGCACAGCTTGGAAGCGACGTTTGCGTGACATCAGCAACGATATTAGGTACAAACTGCTTAAAAACGGGCATAAGCCGCACGCCCTGACGAGCGACTTGTGCCGACACCAGATGACGCACTCGTCATGCGTGCCCTTTCGGAGACCACTCGCGGCGCAGGGTTTTCTCCGGAGATCAACCGATATGCTTATAGTTTCGAGACTAAACTCCGTCACTTGTTTCAAGTTTAATTTTGCGCAGGGCGGACGTTGTAAAGAGACACGAAACGGCAGCTACGATGATTGCATAGTGTGGTGTCGCCTCGAAACGCTCATCAAGCGTGCGAGTGCATGCCCCTCTTCGATGCGTTTGTCCCGAATTTTAGTTGGCTATTGTCGACCAATCAATCGCTCCGAAACGATTTGAGCCAATGGGCCACGAAAGAAAGGTGCAGCGCCGCGTTGATGGCAAAGTACGAACCGCGGACCTCAAACTGCTCGCGAGAATGGCCACCAAATTGTGAGCGCCTGATGTTCGCGAGCACTGTTTGAAGGGAGGACATCGAGAGGACTTTCTTAACGCTTATATCAACGAAGTTCGGCTGTCAGAGAGTCGACGAGTATATGACGATGGACTTCAAGGGATTCATCAGTGCTCTGGGTGGAAATTTGAGTCTCTGACTTGCTGCAAGCTTTCTAGCACTAATTCGTATCATGGTGTTCTTTGTGAAATTACTTTCGAGCACTGTGGCGACCAGAAACTGACGGAAGCAGAGAAGAGGGTATTTGGTCAACTGGACGCTCAGCGAGGTTGCTCTCAACAACACGTCTTTGTTAACCGCGATGTAGTTATCGATCTTGAGAGTCATGCAGACACTACACATCTATGAGAAGATGGGGGACTCAGTAGTGCCGGATTAGCATTGCTTTTGCTACATTACAGTCTGACTTTTTGGGTCGTCTTTTTAGAAGTGTAGTTGCGATTTCTCGTTTTATGGAGAGGCTGCAACCTGACTTGAGTTCTTGCACTCGTTTGATTGACAGCTTCTGGGCTGTCGCTCATGAGTAAAGTGTAGCCAACCGACACTCAAATAAATTGTTTGCTGCAAATTCCAATAATTTTATTACATCCCTTATACGCGATTATTTCGTTGCTTGGTCAGCAGTGTTTTGTTCGAGGTAAACATAATTATTATTCTACCTCTAGATGGCTATGCTCTTCCAACAAACGTTCTCTCAATTTCATCCAGCCTTGACTTTGCATGTACAGTCAAACACTGATAATTGCATATTGCATATTGCATATTATATTATGGTCAGTTAGGCTAACTGTTGATTGGTTTACACAAAAACTTGTCCCTAACTCGTTCGGCTTTTCCGCCCTTGCGGCCCTCTCGATCAGCTTGAGTCTTTGCTTCAGACCAGCGGCCAACAGACCCCATTTGCTCAGTTATGCTCAGCCTAGGGCGGGCATAAGTGCCACTTCGTGGCAGCACGAGCGAGAAAATTCTAGCAAATTTGAAATTGTTCAGATATTTAGGTGTGCGTGTGTGTTTGTGTGCGTGTGTGTTTGCGTGCGTGCATGGCGGCAAGTGAAACGCATACAAGCAAAGACGTCCAGACAAGTGTTTTATCCAATGAAAAATGTTTTTGTCTAATTTCCCAAGCTTTGTTTTTTTCGCGATTACATGGTATCTAGAAGGCGCCGATGGTCAAATTGCAATTACGCGTGCAAAAAGTTCAACAGACTTGCCAGAATCAATGCATTTATGCGATTTATGCAATTATAAATATGCAATTATGCATGCAGGCTAAGCTGTAAAAACAAGACCAAATTCAAGGGACTTTAAAAAGCTATGCATTTATGAGAATATGCAATTATGCATGATGCAATTATCCGTGCACGACTGTACTGCTTTTGGCGCTCAACTCTTTGCATGTTTTTTGTTTTTGTTTTAAATTAATCTTTAATTAAATTTTATTTTTCGTTTTTTACTTATTTTTTTCCAAGTTTCTAAATTAAATTAAAATACTTTTTTCAAATCTTAGCAAAGCTGTAAATGCTGAATATGAAGCTCTCGACGTCCATCTATCGATCGACCGCAGAGTTCGCAGAGAACAGCAGTATCGATGGCGTTCTTCAAATTCGTCGTTCCGCACACTGGCTCGAAGCGACCTTTTGGTCACTCGTTTTACTTGGAGGAATATATCTCTCCGTCCACGACTGTCTATCCCCGATCGTTGACTACATGAACGAAGAAAGTCGAAGTTCCGTTCGATTCATTACCAACGCCACAATCAATTTTCCCCGCGCCTCATTTTGCGTCGAGATTGACACGAGTGAACTGCCCATTCAAACGCACCTCAATAACGCTACGAACCTCAAAGAATTTCTCAACTGTCTCAAAAACGACACCTGCTTCCGTTCTCCAAATTTTTATCCAACTTTCTCATTTCAGGCAAACGCCGCAGCGAGACTCCTCGTCTGGTACTACGCCATGGACAACGGCCGAGAGAGCGAACGTGAGGTTGAAAAGAAGAGCGTTTCGGCCGTTCCGGATGCGTTCTATCGAGCGCTTGTTTCAAACGGTACTAGCTCCCGTTTGCTCGCCATTCGGCTAAGCTACATCTTTTGCGTTGCTCTAAAAATTGAGGTCAAATTCTTACACAAAGGACGCGTGACCTTGTGGGATTTCTGCTCCGAAGCGCAACCCGTCTGGTTCGGTCTCCCACCGGAGACGCGCGGTGAAACTGACATTTTGTGTCACGTGATTGATATCTTCATGGATCTCAATTCGACCGAAGAAACCTACACGATCACCTTTTATCCATATGATGTTCTCACTAAGGATAGTGAAATAATACGCAAAGAATTTCACTACGCCTATCTTGCTATCGATGGGGCCCCAGTCGTTACTGACGTAAGCACTGATTACGCCGTAATTCCTTTCGACAGTTGCAAGGAAGTTTACCTCCAGCTGACGCAACGCATCACGGAGCTACCGAAGCGCTCTAAACCGTGCGAATCTCGAAGTGAAGAAAACCATCTTCGATGCTTCGGTCGATGTAACGTTGAGGAGATCGTTCAAACTTGCAACTGTTCTTCGGTTAGCTGGGAACTCTACATTGGTGACATCTCTCGACGTTCTTGTTTTGAGGCGTTCTCACCGACAGAATTCGAGAACTGTACCGAAAATGTGCGACACTCGGAGAGGAGAAAATCGTGTCATCAAAGCTGTTTACTGCCTTGTGAGAATAACGTTTTCGAAGTCACCTCGGCCGATTGTACGTCAACACTTGGTGTCGGTCGGCCGAATTCAACAGCCATCGTCTATAGCATCAGGAAATTTTCTTACGCTCATTTTGAGGAGCAGCTGCTCTACGATGTTCCCGGACTGGTTTCGAGCATTGGTGGGATTATTGGCCTTTGGCTTGGCGTAGGAATTATGGGCCTTTTAGAAGCGGCCATCTTTTTGCCGAAGGCCCTTTTGGAGTATGCCGTAAGCGGACAGCATGCTAAGCCTAAACAGTCACTTCACACGACGGATGAACTTTTTGAGGTGATCAGCAAATTGGCGGCTCAGCTCGACATCGTGAATCAGGAGCTGAAAGGGCTATCGAAGCGCGTGGACACGTTGGCCGAAGCTTGGGGCACTGGCGACACACGCTTCTAGGAAACCTGATACACGGGTCTTTCCCCAGCGCAGTATGTGAGCTAAACGTGTGTACATTACACACTCCACCAACGGTGTTAGCCATGCCATAAAACAAAGTGGAATCGGCATGGTCAACGCATGCTGACCAACTAGGATTTTTTGCTCGGAGCCGGAGCGACTCGGGAGTTTTGACTTTTGGCCGGAACGGAGTCGGAGGTTCCGGGCTGTCGAGAGCGGAGCCGGAGCGTAGCGAGCTTATTTTGACCCTCCACAGTAGAGCGCTTCGAAAATATATCGAAGCCATTTTACTACTGCGAAGTTGTCACTTTCACTGCAAAGCTTCTGTCCAGGTTTCAATATTTTTCTTTCAGTCACGCGACGCAGGCTTATGCTTGAAACATGTTAGAAACAATCGCCAAAAGCTGCAAAAAAGCGTTATGTGTACAGTGGACGAAAAACTACAATGGCGTTCCTCTAGCCACGGCTTGCACTTCAATGTTCCTGCCTTCCACGTGTATTCGATTGGTTTCAAGCCTCATCGTTTGGTTAGGTCGTCGAAATTTAGTCGCACAAACTTGCCTGATTCTGCGGCAACAACGTCGGATCCGAAGAAAAGACGGCAAAACCTTGTAAGCGATCGCAGCGACAACAGCCTTGCACACGCCGAAAACAACTTGCTACCTCCGCCAGCAATATTGAATACCAATTAGCAGTGCGTGTATTAGCGCGAGAATGCTACCGCCGACCCAAAGACCTAAAAAAGTGTGTTTGTGCTTAAAAAATAATGAGAAACTTTAACAAGAAGGCCGTCAAAGCCAAGCAGAGCAAGCCGACACAAAAACACATTCTAAAACTTTTAGGAACATCCTGGAACACTAGGGAACATCAGAGAATGTGCTTACTTGCTGAGCCACCAATCGTGGAAAATACGGGTTCGAGCTCTGCGTAGATCAACCCTTCCTTGTAGAAGATGGCGTTATGGACAGGCAAGCGACGAATCAAGAAGTAGTAGTAGCCCAGGTATTCGCTGTTCAGAGAACCGAGTAGTCTCATACCATCTCGGCGAAAATTGGGCACACTGAGGCGACACCGTTGTCGCGTCGCGCACTCGAGAGTACAGCGTTCTCTGTCGAGCACAGCCGAACGCGAACGTTGCAGTTTGCGCAGACAGCTGAACGTCTCGTTTCGGAAGTCGGAAGCGAACAGCGTCCAGCGTTTGCCTTATCCCGAATGATATCGATTGATGGTGGCACTCACGCACAAGAAGCTCATTGTAGCACATTCGCTCGCAATCAAAACGCGTTCTTTCATCTGAACAAGCGCTGACGCGCCGATTGAGCCGTTCGTACACCTCGTTTATCTCAATCGCAAACGAGGACGATCGAAAGGAAGCCGATAGGCGCGCAATCTGCAAGCTACTAGCTGAGGAAAAATCGCGATCGAAATAGCGCAGATAGCCTTCGGCTCTGTCGTACGAGATGTAAACGTCGAGCATCGCATTCGAGCTCTCGTTTCGAAGAATGTTACGGGGATTATGGTTGACGCTGATGTGTAAGTTACTCGGAGGGACGAGAACCCCGAAACAGATGGAGCTATTTCGAAACGGTGCGTATGGGCCTAGCCATTGAACGCTTACTCCGAAACACATGGGGTGAGATTCAATTTTACCTTTTTCAGAGGATTGTGTTTCAACGTAGAGCTCCATGGTGTGGCAGAGCTTCACGCCAAGCGCGTCTGCAAATTTTTTCATATCGCCACCGGCGCACTGAAGAATCCTCGCGCACTCGAGGACGTGCGATTCCGTCGCGTTCGCAGAGTCGTTCGCATCGGGAAAGAACACGTTCTGCTCGGCGCGCATGAGTAGGTCAAAGCAGAAGTAGTAGACTCGCAACTCGTGTCCGGGCAATAGCTCGGCGCATGAAAGCGGAATCGATATCGATCGATCCGGTTCGATGGCGAAGCACAACGTTTGACGTTCAAACCAAGCGTCTTGCATCGAGCTGGCGGCGTCAGCGTCGGGGAAGCTAATCTCGAGCACGGTGCTCTGGTTTGTGTACAGTCTCATCGTTGTCGCTGCGTCGGAAAGGAGCGCAGAGAAGAAGAGCGTTACGCACGCGCAGCCGAGGAGACGAAGTAAGCCGGAGATTGACGCGATGGCGTTGAAAAAGTGGAAGTATACTTTAATTTCGTCGTCCTCTTCAATCTCCGATGCGTCATCTTCACAATCCGCGTTTACCGGCCATATCGTAAGCTTCAGTTTTCGCAAGGTGCTAATGACGAATGCTGTTGCTGAAACATTATTTTTATCGGTTTTAGCTTATTTTCACTAATCAGATTGCAATTCGATTGTCCTACCAATGTGCAAGCAGGACAAGAACGTTGCTCCGGTCCAGTTTCCTATAAAAATTGATTTATCGAGGCCGAACAGCTTGCTTTTACATTCAGTTTTGTTTTGCAAAATATGACGTTTTGTGTGCATATCTACCAAGAACGCTCCCAACGGCATAGACCAGCGCTTGCTCGCTTGACACGGGCACCTCGTCTAAGATGCAGTCTTGTGAAGCGCCAAAGCTTCGCTCGTCGTAAACGACCGTCATCGCACCCTGCCGATATGACGAGCTGTCCTCTGGACACGTTCTGATAGCCAGGTCGTACGGATAGATCAAACTGCGTCTGCACGCGTTCTCGGCGCAACGTCGAAAGCAATTCTCACCGCGGTCAGCAGTCGTTAGGCTTTGATTGCAACCCGGAACGAGCAGATCGTTGGCGTCGCTCTCGTAGTTTTCACCCAACGTCACACAAGCTCTTTCGATTGGATGCTCGTTTAGGGTGTGTACTAAAAGCCGGCAGGCACATTGTTCTTCAGCGAGCTGCGAGGAACAGCGCTTTTCGCACGAGCTTCTCGACTCTTCGCCCCAGCTGCTCTTCTCCTTGCAATTCGATATCGCTCCGCGCCGTCGGAATTTAACGAGTATTGGGGCACGTTTGGAGGTAAGTTCACTGAAAAGCGCCGAGAAGCAGGTCGCGCTGTCGGCGCCCGTATACTTGCACCTATTGTCGAGCTCAACCGCCTCCGGTGAGAACGCAACGCATCCGGCTATGGTACGGACTGCTTCGCGTGCGAAGAGGGCGCGATCGAGATTGAGACAGAAGTAGAGGACATTTAGAAAAGTCGACTTTAGAGCAAATGACGAACGAACTGAGAGAGCTAACTGATGAACGGGCTGCTTAATCGACGTCATCAGTTCGGCGCGTAGCTGAAGACATCTTCCTTTTGTTTTTTCTTGGCGATTTCGACGTTCGACGTTCTTTTTCTGACAAATTTTGTCGGCTGTTATTCGACCGTTTTTGTACCGAATTTCCGGTTCCGCGGCGCGACAAAGAAGAACCATTGCCGTTCGCTCTAGCTGACTTAGGCTCACCTTTGCCTTTCGGAAAATGGTGTCTATTAAATACACCCAGGGTGCATTATTCGGAAAGTTATATGTCGCACCGTCGAGCGTGCCCGAACCGGCGGCTAGATTCACGATGTCGTCCTCCATGAGATAGACGCTTTCGAGGAACTTATGCACGAGCACGAACATCTCGTCGAGCGGAGGCAAAACCAATTCATCGGTTGAGTTCCACTTTTTGATGTCGTTGATTGAAAAGTTATTAAAAAGTTCTGACGGGTTTGCGATGGCGCTGAGATTAGCTTGAACTTCCAAGCAGAGGTAGCCGTGGCTGAAGTCGTAGTAAGGTTGACGGACGAGACTCGTTTCAACCAGTCCAGGCTCCGACTCGCCGTATACGATGGCGTCTTGAATTTCCGATACGGTTAGCCCGACAAAACAAACAAAGCAGACGGCGATCAGTAGTTTGAGAAGCATTTTGTTAGTGCGTGAAAAAAGCGCCGACGGCCCGTGTATAGGGGTAGAGAGCGACAGATTTCGGAAAATGCTTTTAAACCACAACACGGTGGATTTTGTAAGTTTTATAACCGATTTGACAAGAACAAACAGGCAACGATGCATTCGGGAACAGTAAACGTTTTTTTGACTCGGTATCGACGATTGCGCAAGCAACGAGCAGAGTGGGTGTCCGAGCTTCAGCGCTTTCGCAGGATGCTCACGATATACGCGAAAACGAACGTCGGCCACAAACGTGCGTCGACGCCCTCATCCAAAATCAAGTCAAACAGCAAACGTGAGAGCTTGACAGTTTGACAGCTGAATAGTTGCTCGATGACACAAATATAGACGTTGTTTTCGCTTTCCAACTCTGATGATTCTTGATGACTGTGCTTCTCTTAAGGCAACCGTGCTAAGAGGAGTCACCAATACATTTCATATTTGTTTTTCCGTCCACGAATGTGTTGTTGAGAGTATAGTCGCAACCATCGCAACACAAAGTATTTTAAAATAACGTGGCGCTTCCAGCAATTAAAATTTTGCTAATGAGCTATCCTTAAAGAACTGAAGTCTCCGCAAAGTAGGGCATATCAACATCAATTCTAGCTGCAATTTTCGGGGGGAATCAGGAAACTCAGGGTGATTTTGCCTATCCTTATGTGCATCGTCCTCAAAATTTTCGGTCAACGCTTCTGTGGGATTCCGAATCTTCGGGGAGATCCTCCGAACCCCCTTTACTAGAATCAATGGCATATCAACAGCGCCACTAAAACAGCCATAAAAATTTAGTACAGTACGTTCTTTAAAATAACGCCAATTCAAGCCGGTGCAAAGGCAAGTTGTGTTTATTGTGGAATTTCCCTTGTGTTGTCGGTTCTAAAAACTGAAAAACACATGAAAAGTATGCCGTATAAAAATAAAATTTATCTGCGATCAAAGACTACCGATGATTGTTATTACGATTGCTTATGCTCAGAGGTGTTCTTTCTCAAGTAGTTCATGATGTGTTTATAACACAAATATTCGTTGTTGCTATCACCTTTATTCATGGACACGCAAAAAATGTAGTGACGACGAGTACGCTTGCGAATACATTATAGCGAGGCGTGAGATAAGTGTTTGCAGTCAGCTTTGAAACTGGTAGGAAAATTTGCTTCTTTATGCAATTCTCAAGACTGTGCGATCTTTGTCGAAGCATTACGCAAATCTGTAGATTTGTAGCTGTTTGATTTGAAAGTAAACCGAAGAGAAAAATCTTGATAGCGTCTCAAACCTTTTTGTGACGATAACTGGAACACATAATGCCGCCAGGTTTCAGTTGCACAAGGTTCTTCATTGTGTGATCGACAATGCCCGGATTTTTTGCGGACCCGGTTAGGAGCTCTGCTTTTTTGCATCTTCTCTAGCTGGCGAAAGAAAGATAGCCAACTGGTCGCACGTCCGTCCGTCACAGACATAACTTTAGTTTTTCCTTGGCCAAATCTCAAAATTTCTTTTTCTCCTAGATTCTCCTCAGACCGAGGATGTGTCTTTTGAAAGTCTTTTCGTTGTTGCGTTTCTAGCGATCTGGGCAGTAGAGTGGACGTTCGGACTTGGCAAAATTCAAGCGAAAAACGTGTGCGCGCTTTGCACGCGCCTTCTGTTTTCACTGGAATATTCTCTGCTAACACTGCTTGCATAATTCATGTTCTAAACAAATCCTGCTATCGATAGTAAAAAATAAGTTACATTTGCTGGCACTTAGTTTAAGTGCTAAATACAGAAGATGCATTTTTCGACTTCGCCGATTTACTTGTTCACTTTTGGCACCAGCAGAGAAAAGTGAACAGTATTTTGATCTCACGGTTTCAGCTTTTCGTGTTTTTATGCAGATTCTTCGGTTCACTGACTTAAGTGACGTCATCGGAAAACATCGAGGATCGCATGATGCGACTGCGAAAAATTTCCATTCTAAAATTTATGTTTTATTATAGGATGTCGCACGTGGCTTCGCAGGAAGCAGTTTGTTTTTCTGGTTTTTAGCATGACAACGGATCGGGAAACACAAGAAAAGTATTCTCGTCGTATCGTAAAAGTGATCCCCACGATCCATCAATCAAGAGGACGGGACGTTTGCATTTTCTTCTACCGGATTTTTTTGGTTCGTCACTGCATTACCAGACAAAGGGTTTTCAAAAAAAAATTGAGCAAAATTTTTTCAAAGTTTTTCCTTGTCTGCAAAAATCGCGTATCCCTATGCGCTGAAATAAGCGGTATTTTTTTTGTAAACCTGACATTTCCTTTTTCCTCTTTTTTACGAAAGCAAAAGCAAAAATTGCGTTGCTGATGGCATATTTGTACGCTTTTTTCTGCAAACTGCTTCAATCAGTTAAAACAAAATTTCATTTTCTTTTGCTTCCGAGCGAGGTACGGAATACATTCTGTTGCACTTTCTCTTCTATCGTCATTGCCGTCGCTGTTGCGCTGGCTGCGTCCCAAAGTTGCACCGGTCATCCTGCCCCTTAGAACAACCGGTGCATCAACAGCTACGCGGTCGCTAAGGTGCCAACGTGGGCCGAGCATACCAACCGAACGTATTTTCGTTTTGGCGACGAGTGCTAGAGACATTCGACATGCCGATACTAGGAGACCTACTTGCACGGTTGCGTCGCCGCGCGTGCGACGAGGAGGCAATCAAAGCGCACGGGCGGTGCTGACGAAGATCTTCACAACTGTGCGAAAGCTGCCAGTTGTGGTTCCTCGAACTCAGCATCCGGTGAATTTTTCAATTGCGCGTGCGGCAGCTGCTTGGTGAAGTCTCAAGTGTATCGGCCTATGCACGGATGAGTGTGCACTGTTATGTGAAAGGAGAAACGTGACCGGTGGAGGTTGGCAACGCTGAAAGTTTAAATATTTTTTAAGCATGATTTTCAAATGATTTTTATAAAATACATTAAGTTTAATTTTTAATATTATTTTTAAATAAAATGTTTAATGAAATGAGACAATGAAACACTAGCATAACGTAGCTGTATTCGAAAGTGTATGTATTTCAAGCACATCGCCTAAGGTTTTTCATCAATTTAGGAGCTTGTTCAACATTTTTTGAAATTTAGGTCGTGTTAGAAATAGGGATTCTATGAATATGCGTTAGTGGACCCGCGAAACGGAGCGTCTGACTTGTTGGAGATTACGTGATTCATGTTGCACTTTCCTTTTACGAGTATGTCCACGCTATTATGAGCCACTTCAAAGTACGGTGGAATGTTTCGTCAAGAGGTCCACCGCACACAAATTAGATTTTCGAGTCCACACCCTAAGCCTATCGGGACTAAGAAATGGCAAAATTTTTGAATTTCTGAATCGGTCCCTAGCAGCGGACGTCTG
This sequence comes from Prismatolaimus dolichurus, assembly GCA_034691745.1. NCBI lineage: Eukaryota > Metazoa > Nematoda > Enoplea > Triplonchida > Prismatolaimidae > Prismatolaimus > Prismatolaimus dolichurus. The sequence goes on from JAQGBB010000332.1 coordinate 16,878, forward strand.
GTATAAAAAAACCTCTATTAAAAACGGAGTCGCGTAAAGACTTAGAATCTGAACGCCCGGGGTACGGTGATTTCGCTCAAAATTTGCACAAAACTTCTTCAATGCATTCCTATGAAGGTTCAAAAACTGGTTTTTAAATTTTCACTCTGGAGTCGCCGTGGCGCCCAATGGCGCAAAACGATTTTTTCGATTTTTTGCAAAAATGAATGACTTCACGGAAATCAACGTCGTCATGTGGCGTCCGTAATACGCGTTAGCTTCGTCGTAGCGGACAAGTAACCGTTTACCGATACGCACATAAAGCAATTCGCCGAAAACTCACTCGAATGGGAGAAGCTAGCTAGCTATATACATTCGTTGTTAGCTAGCACACAAAGAAGCTAACTCATCTGCGAGTATAAAGAGTCCGCCCGATTCCACTAGCTAGCTGACAAGCGCACGCACTGGCAGATATGCTAATGCCAGATGGACCGAGCGAAGCCGGTGGCCGACAGACCGACGCGCGCTAGCTACCAAAGGTTATGTACCTAGCTACACTACGCAGTGAGAAGGGGAACAAGCTGTGGATGCCACATCGGTCATTTCAGTGGGCGTCGATGATGAATGGATGAAACGGCCCACTAGTTCTCACTCTGCTCCGGTGCTCTGAGAGTGAATTGAGATGTCACCTCTCGGAGGATTTTGTCTGGTAACAAAATCAGTTATTGCCCTTTCACCGGTCTGCAGCATTTGCCAATTGAGCTGCATCCAGATTACTCGAGCTAAGCCGGCGAGAATCGAGTACGGAGATCGTGCGGCTTGTATCTAAGGTTGCCTTCAGAGTTGGTACACAGAGCTCTTTCATTTAATTGCGATGAAACATGTAGCAATAGCTACAGCGTACGACTTATTAATCGCTTTCCAGATTAAACGAGTTATCTTGCTGTCGAAAACGTATCCCCAAGGAGATTTGGCTGCCATATGGCGCTTGCACTATCCTTTGCTCTATGTAAAGCATTCGCTCGCTTGAGTAATAATTCAATTGGTTGCCGAATCAAAAAGACGACAATGTGGAGCGAGGCTCTCCTATGCCTGCTGATTCTCTCGCTTCGAGCTGACGGTATGGCACATTGTGAAATCTTAGATTTCTTACACAATTTTCTAGGCCCAAGGACATTCGTAGACTATAGGGATTAATTAACATAATGCACCAGCCGATTATTACTGCTTTAAAAAAATTAACTCTTGTAGGCTCAGGCTTTCTCTCCGGTTTCAGCTCGACTTTCAAATCCAGTGCGACCCAGCTCTTGTCTTGTAATGATTTTACCGGAACAGCCCTACGTCCTACCCTTTGCCTGAATCAAAGAATCTGAAAGCTTCGCCAATTTTGAAAATAGTGATAGTTTTGTAAATGTATTCCTAAAATGTTCGCGAAATGTATCCCACATTTAATGAATTTCTTCGCTTTCCTAAAAATGTCAATATCACTCATTTGTTTGAAGGCGGCGTTACGTTTTTCGAATTTTTTCCACTGTTGCCTGACAAAAAAAAACTTTTTCTTGGGTAGCTTTCGTTCGCTGACTTGGTACCGAATTTTGCATTCTTCGCATTTTCCTAATAATTTTTCCGAAATTTTTTATCCAAAATATACGCAATCAAAGTCCGAAGGCGTAACACTTTTATCACCTTTGCACTAGAACGTGTCTCCGACACGTGAGATGAAAAAATGGTTTAGCGCCAACTGTGTGCGTGACTAAGACCGCACCGTCAAAATTGATAAGAAAGCCGGTTTTGATGTTTAAATTTGGGCTTTGTGACACCATATGCATGACTACCTCCCTGGAAAAACTTAAAAGTGTTCATCAAAACCCGATAAATCAATTGACAGCAATTGTCAGCTAACAGCAGCAGCTACTGTGCAGCTGTTAGGCGAGAGTACCGGCCAAAATTTTGCAGTCTGAAATTTGGTCAGCAGAGCAAAGGTAATAGGAACTGTAAGAAAAGCTTTCTCATGTTGCCGCATTACCTCTGCCTTGTCTAAATTTCTATGTCGTTAATTCTCAGCTTCAGATCTGAGATTTTCCTAACCTTATCTCCAACATGCAAGATCGCATCAGCATGTGCAAGGGTGTTTTTTTAATTTGTATGCAAAGCTAATTTATGCATGTAAAGATGGCACTTGTAAAGCATCGAGAAAGAAGCTTTGTGCATCCTGCAAGGTGGAGAGCGAAGCTACCACGAAAAAGCAGAATGCTACAATTGATCATATTTAGATTCTGTTCTTCAAAATCCTCTTCTCCAGCATTTCGCTCACCTTTCCCCTCCGAATCCGCCCAGCCAGCCAAAGTTTGCGGACGTCTAGGAGATCATAGTACAATGTGTTCCATGAGAAGGTCGAAAAGCATCTGAGTGCTCCAACGTGTTTGAGGCTGTTCCAGGGTTCGGTGTTCAACATTTCGTTCGTACTAACGCCTGGACGATTTTTTTGCTAACGGCAAAATGCTCTTCCTGGGTTAGCTGGACTACTTGTACTACCCAGTCATCGCTCAGCTTCTTCATTCTAGGTCAATGGAACGGTTGTCCTGCACCTACTTTTGGCACCGTCACCGGCTACGATGGCATGTACGGAAACTGCGGCGGCAACGACATCGGCTACTACGGTAGCATATCGTCGGCGACCAGCTGTGCTACGATTTGTACCGATACCAACAACTGCTGCTACATTGCGTACGACGGCTCCAATTGCTATTTGAAGCATATCTGCCCTCTATCCGACACCGGCTGTAGTGGGAGCGGCGGCGGCTACAACATGTACCAGAAAAGTGCGGGGCTGAGACAGGGGACTCACTGCGTTCCATATAGGCGCCCCTGCGGGTATTTTAACGTGATCTCGTTTCGCTTTTAGCCATCGATCTTTGTCCGACGAACTTCTTCAATCTGACTACCGGAGCGGTCGACGCCGGACCCTACTGCAGCATATCGAGCTACGTCTACACATGTAACGCTGGTATGGTCGTTGGGAACGGGTATAACGCTAGTGCGCCAACGAGTCAAACCTACACGTGCACGAATGCGACTTGGGTTCCGTCGTTTATATCGTGCGAGCGTAAGTCACTATATGAGTGGTGTGCACCATTTGTATGTAGTCGTACTAGCTGAAAACATGTTCCAATTCCAGAACGCCATTGATTTTTTTCAAAACCTACTTAAACTTTCAAGTATTACATTACTCTTCTTTTCATAGTGTTTCTAAACTTGTACTGATTGGGCATGTTTATCAGCGATGCGCCAAGCTCTTGTTTACAGCGGTTCGCCTGCTCCTGTTCCAGAACTACAATGCACAGCGCTTAATAGCAGCGTCAACGGCGCGATAAACGAAACAGCGCCCTACTTGCCAAGCGATTCGTATACGTACGTTTGCAACGTGGGCTATGGCGTGGGCACGCCAAACGGCCCATCGGCGAAGGTCTATACCTGCCAGGCAGCGCTGACTTGGAGCCCCGCGTTCGTCGCGTGTCAACGTAAGTCCTCCCCTCCCCCACGAAAACGATAAGCGGAGCGAGAAATTTTCTAAGGGCTCTTTCATATGTCATATCACCTACGAGGAGAGGGAGAAGAGGTCCAGAAGCCGATGCTATGTGTACAGGAGGGCCTGTGTTTATGTGGGTTGGCAAGGTGACGGAGAATGCCCTTAGGCTGCATGAGAACGTGTCTGGCTCCTGGTGGCTGGCATGCGCAACTACTTTGTGACTGGCTTTTTCGCTCTTCCAGAACTGCAATGCTCGAATCAATTTAGCAACGTGAACGGCGCAATAGTCGCAGGACCCTACCTATCGAACACATCATACACGTACACATGCAACGCTGGCTACGGCGTCGGTCCGCCGAACGGCCCATTATCGGCGGTCTACGCCTGTGGGCTTACAGGAACGTGGAACACTGCATTCGTAGCATGCCAACGTAAGTACTCGAAAGAACTGGACATCCTAGGTACAGTTGTCGCACACATACACCTTATGAGTTTTTATTTTTCACGATCAGGATGGTGCTTTGCCATGTGCAGAGT
>JAQGBB010000333.1:0-20905 GCA_034691745.1 Prismatolaimus dolichurus
CCGCGTAACCGAGGTCTTCGAAGCTGGATTAGCTGCTAGAAGAAAGTTGCGACTATGTCACTTATCCCGATTAGACATCGGCCCAGGACACATGCATTGGCAAGCAAAAGTTTGGGCTAGCAAGTGCACAGCAAGAGTGGGATCCTCGAACAGTTTTGAAAATGTTCACCGCGTAACTAGCGGAATGCCTCATATGTGTCCGAGGCCGTTGTACGCAAGTGCTCTTTCGGTTTCGAAAATCGATCGAAATTTTTTTTCGAGTCTTTTATTAGGTATAATAACCGCGTAGCTCTAGCGGTTTGTCGATTTCAGGTTCACGTAGACTTGAAGCGAATCGACGAAGATATAGCGACGACGGAGTACCGTATGAATGAGGACAATAGACGTCAGCAGGAGTTGAGGCAGGAAATTGACTCGCAGAAGATAAGACAGAGGGAATTGCAAGATAATCTTAAGTTACGACGCTGGACAGCGGAACTGGAAGCGATTGAGGAGAAACAGGCGGAATTGGGATTGAAGTTGGGCAATTTTAACGCTGAGGAACTTGGTCAAGAACGGGCTCGTCTTGGCGCTGAATGCGGGAAGATTTCGAAGAGTTTGAATGAAGTTTGTTTATTGTTTTTTGAGTAAACAGTGTAGACGAAGGGGTGTTTATATAGGCACAAGGAAAGGTGGGCGAAATCAAGGCGATGATCAGGAGGATTGAAAGTGATCTTGATAGCGACATGTTGCGCAATGCTGAAGAACGATATAATGAGAGGTTTATTCAAGTGAAGACGACCGATATGGCGGGAAAGGATTTGTCTAAATATCATGTCGCGTTGGATAAGGCTATTATGCAGTTTCATGGCATGAAAATGATGGAGATTAACAAAACGATCAAGTAATGGGCGCAATATTGCGGTGTTAATTTTTGTTTACATTATGTGATATTTACCATCTTGCAAATTTAGTGCAAAATATGTCGAATGTACTTATGTGTGCAGTATTGTATTTTTTATTTATTTGTATTTTTATTTTTTATTTATTTGTATTTTTATTTTTTATTTATTTGTATTTTTATTTTTTATTTATTTTTATTTTTATTTTTTATTTGTTATTGTATTAAAGTATAGTATTTTATTTAAAGTAGTACGTTATCGGTGAGTCACGGACACCGTGATTTCTCTTTGAAAAGTCACGAGACCTCGGCGTCACCCATGTAGTGTGCTCACCACGTTTAATAGACGTTTTTCTTGCTTTCGTATAAAGGGAGCTTTGGCAGAAGATTTATAAAGGCTCCGACATTGAGTATATCGAGATGAAGGCTGATGAAGAGCAGGTAAAAACAGTCACTTTTCTACTTTGTAATCGAGTTGGGATATTTGTTCGCATGCGTGTATGACAGGCAGCTACGCTTGAGAAGAAACGAAACGCCGTTAATTATCGCGTTGTTATGCACACGAAGAACGATCAGGAGATGGATATGCGAGGTAGGGTATGGGTGAGGGTTTGACGGATTTTCGTCACTTTTCTGACAATGAGAACAATTGTTGTACGTGTAGGACGCTGTAGCGCTGGTCAAAAGGTGCTTGCAAGCTTGCTCATTCGTATCGCGCTTGCCGAGACGTTCTCGCACAGTTGCGGTGTGCTGGCGCTTGATGAACCAACGACGAATCTCGATCGCGACAATATTGGTAGGTATGTATGTAGAGATGAAGGACGATTGCTTGAAGTAGTGGTGCTCGTAGCAAGTCAGTTTGGTGCTAATACAACAAGATTTGAACGGTCAAAAAGCAAAGTTTGTTTGCATGATTTGGAGACTTTGTTATAATGTTATCAAATATTGCACAGTATGAGTAGTCACGTAAATGTAGATAGTTTTTAACACATACTGTACGTTGATAAGCAAAGTGTTGACAAATTGCTTGAACATTCAAATGCAAGTTGATACAGCTCTGCACTAGTGACGGACTGTTTTTTCCAGAGGGTCTTGCTTTGGCACTCGCTGATATCGTTAAAGCACGTTCAGAAAGTCAGAAGAATTTTCAGTTGATCTGTATAACGCACGATTCGGAGTTTGTCGAAATGCTTTTGAATGAAGGTGAGGTCACTCAATGAGGACGTTTAGCTGCTTTATACTTCATCCGTACGCAGTCTGTTGACGTTATGCCGCAATGTTCCACTGTGCAAGCTCGTTTGTCGTTGAAGGTTTGGCCGATTTCTATTTGCATGTCGAGAAGGACGAGAATGGCTACAGTGCGCTCACGCAGAAAACCAAACAGGAATGATGCAAGGGATTGAAAAGCGTGTTTGCTGTCGATCGTTGGTCTACATTGGGGGCATGACAAACCCGATGAAGTGCCTCGTTTTCATATGCTTGCTTTGGTTTTAACACTTCCAGTTGCGTACGTTTTAACTGTTTCGCCTGTAGGCATACTAACAGTTGAGTTTTGTGTTGGAATGCCTGTATGCTACTTTGTGCTTGAGTGGGCACTTTGTAGAGTACGTATGTGTACGCATTTCTTTGCTATAAGATGACGAGATGTGGCATGTGTATATGCACACTGTACAGTACATGTACTGTAAAAATGTTTGCTATCTCTACTGCGTCTGCGTACTGTTTTGATCTCTCATGTCCTGCCAGTCTACGGGAAGAATTCGACTTGACTCGAAGCTGGTTTCTTGTACGTGTGCGCTCATGTGTTTGGCCGTTTGTGTTTTCATTCCGTTGACGTTCGTAATCGATGCGCCTCTTTTTGTGCTATTTGTAGTTTTGGGCAGTTCGTTTTTCTCTTTTGCGAACCACCGGTGACAGTGTCATCAAGTGAGCTTCGCTTCTTGACCGATCGAGCGGTTAGCATCGTCTTTCCTTGCCCAACATTTCGTTTGAAACTTGCGCTCTCAAATTCTGCGCGTTTTTTTTGTTCTAGGCGATCTTTTCTGTTTTTCAGTCGAGCTGGTCTTCGACGGAGCTCGCGTTCACTGATCGTGAACTGAATGAGAGTCAACGGTATGTAATATGTTATGAATGCTTACGACGTTTTTATGTGTGCTCAAAGATGTTTTACGCTTGCGCTATGCCTGTTCGCTGTTGGTTTTCTATTAACAGCGCTTCAAGTTTGCGATCGCCCTTAGCGTAGCTGTTAGAACTGCGGTGTAAGTGTGATATTGATACTCCTTTCTCTTATTTGTTCTCGACTTCGTTCTCAGCGTGTCTATGAATCTTATTGAGCGTGAAAGAGCTTTAATCGAACGCGTCGCTGACGTCTGTGAATGAGGACGGCGTGTACAATACGTGTGCACACTGTAATTGTATATCGTGTGCTGTGTGTGTACGTCGCGTGCAGTAGATGATTTGTCGGATATAAATGCTCTCCGATTTACGTACATATGAGTACATATATTGATTGTTCGCATATTTCGTGTGCCGCTAGTAGTTGGAGGACGAGGGAAGGTCCGTTTTTTCGCTCATTGGCGCGTTCTCTTCAAAGGACTGGTGCCACATCATTTCTCCACGCTTTGCATGCAATCTCTTTGCTCCCCGTCTTCATGCGTGCTTCTCGGCTTGCGTTGAGCCCGCACGGGCATGTATTGATTGCGCATCGCCGTCGGCCCACTTGCGAATGAGCGAGCGTTTGCAAGTTTTATCGGCTTGCGTGAACGTAAAAGTTACGTGCGTACATGCGCGTGCGTTGATGCTTGTGCGGTCGCGTTGCAGACATGGCGGACGTATAAATTCGGCTATTTTACGCGTTTCTGCTATTTGCTTCTAAATGTATTTCTCGCGTTCGTGTATCCTTTACAATATGCTGGCTTTTGTGGAGTTGCAGAGTTCAACGCATTTTTGTCGTTTTCTCTACCTGCATCGGTGCAGCGGACTGCAAAATTGAAGGCAATTTGAAGTTTGCGTAAATTCTCTGTGTTGGTATGCACTTATTGCGAGCTATATGTGTCGTCGTCAACTTGGTCTGTCGCGTGCGCGTTCTTGCTAACTCGATTCCGTTCGTAATGTCCTTCGAGTAGTTGTATAAAGGTTTTTACAGTTTGTAATAGATGAGTTTTGCAGAAGCTCTGCGAGATTTTAACTGGCGGATTTTCTGACTACTTTCTTTTTGCATTCGGTGAGCGAGCGTAGCGAGCAACAAAAAGGATGCATACTGGTCGGACGTTGATTATCCCCTCCCTTGCCCCTCGTCCACGTATCCCCTTCCACGCGACGTCATGAGCGTCATAGTACACCATGTGGTAGGTCTAGGTGATGGAACACCCTAATGTTCAATAGTGTTCCAGACGGTTACACGGTAGTCTAGAACACAACGTATAATTGCCTGGGACGTTTTTTTGTTTATGTCGGACGCGTTTCGGCTTTGCCGATCCACTTGTCAGTATTTCCGTTGAGTTGAAGTCTGAAGAGCTTGCCGGACCATACGTAGTGTATGTAGGTATGTCGTTGTTCGCTCACTCCGCAGGCGCGTGAGTCAGCAAGTAGCTAGCCTCCTGCCTGCTGCAGCAAGCAGCTCAACAGCCGAGAAGCTTGATTGGGATTACTTCCTCGGCTTGGTTTCGTTTACCAAATTGCGTAACTTGCTTTTTTGCTCATCCTACGCATCCGACTCCCACTTACATAGGCATACTCGATCCGTTTTCCTCTATCGGGTTGGTCCCAAAACAAAACGCATGCGTACTTTGATTATTATGCCTTGCGCGTGCGTATCAACAAAACGAGCGCAAGCGTTCTCTTTCTCCAGTCCTGATGGGAAGTCAATAATTCTGCAGTCATTTTCTCTGTGCGGCCGCTGTGCGCTTTTTCTGAGTTTTATGCTTCAGCCTCCTTTCCACGCGCCTGGGTGTCCTTCAGCCTTCGGTCGGGAGGGTTTCGACTTCCGTCAGCGACCACAGCGAAAAGACGCCTGCGCTCGCGCGCAGATGGCCTCCGCGACGACGTCAGCGATATTAGAGCAAGCTGAGATAAGACTGATTAGCTTGCAGACGGAGGCTTTCACGTGTAAGCTGCCAGTGGTTTGCTTGGGCCGTCTACCATTACTAGCGTTGGTGGAAGAAGTGGAAATTTATAGTGTGTCGTCTTCTGTTCTGCATGTGTAAGTCGTCGGCTAGGCTTTGACGTAGTCATGTGATCATCTTTCTGAGTGAAATCAGATGGGCGTTGATCGAGTGTTTGCATTCGTTTCTCTGCCGGCACGCATGGTGTATTATGAGTTGCCTGTCTGTCTCTCGGCGTGGAAGGGGAGACTCGTTGTGGTTTCGTAAAGCCAATTTCACGCTTGGTTTTCGGGCTAGCGAGCGGGCTATGGCGGACATCCTCGTGGGCTGCGCAAGGGCGAGGAAGAAATGACGTAGAAATTTTACGATCTGATCACGCATGCCGGTCGTCGCTGCATTGGTGTCTTGCTTTTCGTTTGCCTACGATTCCAGTCAATTGCCGCTTGCAGTGAGCACGTCAGCTCCGATCAACTGACGGATTTCTCGAGCATCTCATACGATGCGCGGAACACGACACGCAGGGATGTCATTCATGTTTCGAGCTGCTTTGAAATGCAAGCTTGCTAGGACACTAATATCCTACCTTAATACTCATGTTTCTTTGTGCTTCGCTCAAATCGACGTGTCTGTGCTCGTGTAGCTAGACGACGGACCACCCTGCTGCACTGCGGTCTTTCTGCGTCTCTCTATACGTCATGTGTATCGTTGCTGACATATTCTCCGCTTTAGTGCCGCATTTGCGAGTGAACGTGGGCGGCGGGATAAGAGAGATGAATGAGTAGCATGTGGATATGCAGACGAACGTTTCTTATCTTAGAGAGTGATGGCGTGATCGCGACCGTCGGTCGTTCGGCACTTCGCACTGGGCGGGCGCTAGAACTTTGATCGTAGAATTACGATTGTTAAGCGCATTTTTATCTGCCCTCCACGATGAGTTCCGTCAAGGTCGCTGTGCGTGTTCGGCCCTTCAACAATCGCGAGATTGCTCGCGATTGCAAGTCTATTATTTCCATGGATGGGCCGACGACAAGTGAGTAGAGTATCTCAAAATTTCTGAGTCTAGTGAGTATGCGTGAGTGGAATGAGGTATTAACAGACCAGTTCTTTTGTAGCAATAGCGGCGCCAAAGGATGGCGGACAGTCGAAAACGTCGCACACCTTTAGCTATGATTACTCGTATCCATCTTTTGACGTAAGCCGCTTGCTTATCGGTGGTGTGATCGTGGGGAATACCTGGGAAAAGACACGCTAACGACTCTTCTGCTCTAGGCGACAGACTCGCACTTTGCGACACAGTCGATGGTCTACAATGATCTTGGTGTTGAGATGCTCGATCACGCATTCGAGGGATACAATACGTGCATCTTCGCGTACGTTTGGTGCTGTACGCTCGCAGTGAAATGTGTTTAAGTAGTGTATATCTTTTAGGTACGGCCAGACTGGCTCGGGTAAATCGTACACAATGATGGGCAAACCGCAAGACCCGGAACAACAGGGCATCATTCCGCGCCTCTGCAAGGATCTTTTCAATCGAATTCACTCGTCGAAGGATACTAATCTCGAGTTTACTGTCGAGGTAATTTTAGCAATATGTGTTCTTTTTTAACTCCCATGCACATGTTCTTGTGTAAATCGCTTTTGTACACTATGTGGCCGGTGTACGTTGTTCATCTATGTACAATACACGATACTTGCTTGATGGGCTTTCTCGGAACGATCAAATTGACGAACTGCACTGCCTTACAGTAAATGTGAGATGTCGTTGACGCCTTAGGTTTCGTATATGGAAATATACTGTGAACGTGTTCGCGACTTGCTCAATCCGAAGAACACAGGCAATCTCCGTGTTCGCGAACATCCGCTACTTGGGCCGTACGTTGAGGATTTGACCAAATTGGCGGTACGCAGCTATGAGGAAATCGCTGAGTTAATGGACGAGGGAAACAAAGCCAGGTTTGCACTGTTTTTATGTGTAAAGCTTTGCATTTTCATGTCTGTTCGGCCCGTTTGTAGAACTGTTGCTGCTACGAACATGAATGAAACGAGTAGTCGTTCTCACGCGGTCTACACGATTGTTTTTACACAACGCAGACATGATGTGATGACGAATTTGAACACTGAAAAGGTGCTTTATTGTGTCTATGTTTTATTATTTCTTCTACTTGTCTCAGTTAGCACTGAACGGGAATGATGTACGTGTTGAGCACATTTACTCGTCTGCAGGTTAGCAAGATCAGTCTGGTCGATTTGGCGGGAAGTGAACGCGCCGATTCGACTGGTGCACAAGGCACACGGTTGAAGGAAGGTGCTAATATCAATAAGTCGTTGACAACGTTGGGAAAAGTCATTTCGGCGCTTGCTGAAATGGTGAGTTATACGGTGTCGATTTGATTGAAATTGTTCGACGTTTTTAATTGGCAAAATCAATTCATTCAGGCTTCCATGGACGTACGTATGTTTGCATGTTCTGTTTTTACTGTGCTGTCATTGTTTTTGTGGTAGTTGAATGTGCTTTTCATCTTTGCTTCACTTTGTGTATGCTTACAAGCATTGGTATTTCTAACAGGCGAGTAAGAAAAAGAAGAAAGGACTTGGTGAATTTGTGCCCTTTCGCGATTCCGTCCTTACGTGGTTACTCAAGGAGAATCTTGGAGGCAATTCCAAAACGGCTATGATCGCTGCCATTAGTCCGGCCGATATTAATTTTGAGGAGACACTGAGCACGTTACGGTATGGATTCGATGCTTTACTCTATATGTACTGTTTATCGATTGGTTTTAGTTACGCCGATCGGGCCAAACAGATCGTTTGTGCAGCCAAGATTAACGAGGATCCGAACGCGCGGATTATTCGAGAATTGAAGGAAGAAGTCGAAAGGCTTAAGTTACTTTTGGCTACTCAGGGAATTAGTCCGGATAGTCGAAATAGTATGAAGGCTCATTTCATTGTTCTTTGAACAAAGTTTGACACGGTCCCTTCTGGACGTTTAGTTGTGGACGAAAAACAAATTCACGGGGGGAGAAAACGCGACAAGTCTATTAGTGCGGAGAGTGAGGATGCTATCGATAAGTTGAAGGCGTCCGAGAAACTCTATGCCGAAATGACTGAAGGCTGGGAGAAAAAACTGGAACGAACGGAGAAGATTAAAGCCGAGCGGTGAGTTGTTGCGGTTAACATGGCATGGCATGGGTGTGGGTAGGGGTTTGGGGGCTCCAACCCCCTCAGCTGGAAAATGGCTTGAAAACTATTTTTGTATCGATTTGGGGGGGGGCGGCTTGACAGCCCCTTCCCCCGATCTAGCTACGCCCCTGCATGTGTTTATGTACAGTACGTATTGTTGCTGTAACTGCTCGTGGACGCATAACTTATTGATTAATTGCAGTGAGAATGTACTTCGCGAAATTGGATTAGTTACGGGCGATGATGGGCAGGCTTTGGGCGTCTTTTCGCCGAAGACACAACCGCATCTTGTGAACTTGAACGAAGACGCACTTATGTCCGAATGTTTACTCTACTATTTGAAGGAGGGAACGACCAGGTATGAAGTGTTATATGGTGAGACTATTTGTAATGCAGTTGGTCGTTTAGAGTGGGACGCTCGGATGCACCGGTACGACAAGATGTGAAACTTTCGGGCGATATTCTCAGCGAGCATTGTATTTTCGAGAATAAAGATGGTATGGTTGTATGTTTGGTTGGTTGAGGTGGATTGATTTTGGGGTTTGTGTACAGGCACGGTGACGCTTATGCCTAAAGCGATGTGTTTCGTTAATGGTCGGGCTATTACTGAACCGACCCAACTGCAGTCTGGCAATCGGGTTATTCTCGGCAAATATCATGTGTTTCGATTCAATGATCCGATTAAAGCGAGAGAGAGCAGGCATAATCTTGCGGCTATTGGTGGTGAGGATAAAAGCAGTGTGGGTGAGGCAATACTGGGGTGGCAAATTACCGGGGATTTTGTCCGCCGTTCCCCAATCTTCGGGGGAACCCCCGCCTATCTCGCATGTGTAAATTTTTAAAAATTAAAAAAAAATTTTCAACTGTAGAAAATGCAATTTTTTAGTTGTTAGTTCTAGTTGTAGTTAAAAATTCTTTTCGTTGGAAAATCCCCGGGGATTTTTCCGCCGTCCCCCAATCCCCAGGGGATCCCCGAAAATCCCCCGCCTATCTCGCACGTGTAAATTAAAAAAAAAATTTTTTTAATTGTAGAAAATGCAATTTTTTAGTCGTAAAAAAATCGTAAAAATTTTTCGTTGGCGAATCCCCCGGGGATTTTTCCAATCCCCCCATCCCCGGGATCCCCACTCTAGCAATACCTACTGATGCTGGATGTTTTCCCGTATTTCTAGCTGAAGAACAGCCCATCGACTGGTATTATGCTCAACATGAACTGCTCGAAAAGCAGGGTATCGATCTGAAGCTGGAAATGGAGAAAAAGTTTGTTCACATCTGTTCGAATGTATTGTTTATTCTTTCGACTGTCTCTGCTGTCTTGGGACGATAGATTGGTCGAAATGGAAGAACAGTATAGGAAGGAACGAGAAGAGTATACGCTGGCGTTTGAGAATGCCAAGAAGGCGAGTTCGAAGATCGTTGTTTAATGCGAACGACGATATTTTTCTCTTGTAGGAATACGAAAATCGGATTCAAAATTTGCAGAAACAAGTCGATCTTGCTCAGTCGATGATATCGTCTACTTATAGTAACTTTACCATGGATTCGGCTACAGATCACAATCGGGTTTGCTGGGAACTTGGTATGTCGTTGTGCTATGTACAGTACGGACAGTGGGTTCACTGTGATGGCTGGGAATGGCTGTAACGGTGGGATATGTGGGACATCAGGTTTTGCATTAAAACAATTTTTTGATCCACAATCGAAATTTTTGATCCCTGTTCGAAAAAAAAATTTTTTGCATAAAAAGCGTTTTGGGACCATTTCAGAGTTATTTCAATTTTTTTTTAATTTTACATTTTTTAAATTTTTTTTTTCATTTTTAATTAAAAATTTTTTTAATGTCCCACATACCCTGCCGTTAGAGCCATTTTTCCCAACCATAGTGAACCCACTGTGCGTGTGAATACTTGTCTAATTTGTTTTATTCTACTCCTTTGTTAGAGGAGTGCACCTGGACGGAAAAGGAACTTAAGATTGTGCGAAAAGCTTTTAATAAATGGCGCTATCATCAGTTCACTTCTCTTCGAGTACGTTTCTTGTTTGTTATGGTGAAAGCAGCGATATTTCCGATGCTTGCTCTCTAGGACGATCTGTGGGGCAACGCAATATTTCTGAAAGAAGCGAACGCGATCAGTGTTGAATTGAAGAAGAAAGTACGAAGTGGCGATCAGGTGAACTTCACGGTTTGATTGTTGTTCTTTTCAGGTCCAATTTCAATTCGTTCTTTTAACGGACACTATGTATTCACCACTACCGCCCGATTTGCTCCCACCTGGTGAGGATCTTAGTCGGAGACCTCTACCGAAGACCGTCGTCGCTGTCGAGGTTCAGGATATGAAGAATGGCGCGACGCATTATTGGAGTCTTGAGAAGCTCAAGTAAGTATTGTATGTTAGGATGATCGTCTATTCTTTGCTCTTCTTTCTGTATTTGTCCGAAATGTTCAACTCTTTTCTTGTGGGTTATTGTGAGCGTTGCAGCACGCTTTTTCGCTTCGGTGCTGGATGTGATCTTGCTCTTGCTTTTGCGGAATATTTTGGACGTAGTTGCTTTTTCTGTCTACCACGGGGTCAATGGTGTGTTCTTTCATCGAGAAGAGCTGCGGGGACTTACTTTTGTCGAAGTTTTTGAGGTCTGTGGGCTGATGGACTTGGATGCCCTCAGGCTGACGTAGTGTAATGTGACGACTTGTGAATTATAAATGTGAGATGTATGACGAACAAATGTGTTTGTCTAACCTCTGTCTGCACTGACTCGCTGAGATGGACGTTTGTTAATGTTACTTGTGCGGTCTACTTTTCGCGCTATATATTGCTTCACTTGTTCAACGTCTTTTTATTGTCGAGTCCGCGCGCATGAGCTTCGTTCGTTTAACTCGCTTGTTCGTTCGCTTGCATTGCACACAGTTGTTAATGTTGTGAGGTAGTGGTGCACGATGCTTTGAGTCTCGCTGGCCGACCAGTTGGTAATGCAAGAGGGTGTGTATTGTTGAGAAAATCATTCGACACTGACATCGGTGTTCTTTATTGAACGAACATGTGCAGTCACTTGGCTTGGTTTTTGTTGCACTATGGTTTTGTCGTTGCATCTGTTTGTGTACTTTAGACATCGACTAAAGCACATGCAGCGTATTTATAACACGGAGTTTGACTCATTGCTAACACCGGAAACTCCGTCGGCTCATGATTGGTTCCAGTGTTGGACTGCTTGCACTCAGCAAAATAATTTCAACTTTACCTGCCTTGTTCCTTCAAGGTTAGCGAGATGCACGCAGAGAGGGTAGCAAGTTAGGCACTTTCTTTGGCTTTCACTGTCGACTCGACCGGATGCTCTTTACGTACTGTATGTAGTACTTTCAATTATTTATGAACAGTCAATGCATGTGCTACTGCTTTTGTGATCTTGATAAACGCAGTCGGTACCGTTCCCTGCTGTGCGACGGAAGATGGTTTGCGAATGGCGATGGACAATACTGCGGAGAAATCGTCGCGTTTGTCTCTATCGCTTGGAAACCTTGTACGAGTGTTTGCAGGACGCCTTGATTCGACGGTCCTTTCAAGAGTTGCACATGTTTGTAATTTACCACGTTGTGCTATTCTGCTGTATTTATACGCTGCAGTATGACGTTATCCTGTTGTATCAATTTCTTCGACCGCTTCGTTGAAGTTGTACTTCCTATTCTTCCATGTTTTCTGTTCGACTCTTTCCATAGAGGGCGCTTTCTTTTTCAGTTGTTCTCTTCGACGTTTCTCACTGTAGTCGAAGAAACTGGCAGAAGCTAGCATTCCCACTGTTTGTCCTGTTAGAAGTGCATCTTTCCCTGCGTTATAAGCGTGTCTGTCACTGTCTGTTCAGCTTTGAATGTCTTTCGCTCATGAGTTCTTGCTGTGAATGCGTGCATCATTCCTAATGTAACTGAAAATGCTTTTCTCCTCTACTACTTTTTGCGAGGCGAAGTTTGTTCTCTTTGTAGACAGCGTCTCGAACTGATGCGTGAGATGTACCATAACGACGCTGAGCTTAGTCCGTCGAGTCCTGAAGCTGCGATCGAGTCGTTCGCGGGCACTGATCCGTTTTACGATCGGTTTCCGTGGTTTCGAATGGTTGGAAGGCAAGTGGAAGTGAATGATTGTTTGTTAGGTTGCCGGTCAGGCAGGTTTGCGCTAGGTCCTTTCAGCGGCAGGTTGTGGGCAATGGGCGCACTCGAAAAGGGGGAAAGTTATTAATTTAGCAACTTTTATTATCCGATGACGAAAAGTTGTAATATTTTGTCTGCATTCTGCCGCATGCGCTAAATCCTGGCGCAACATTGGGTCTCGCAAGTCATTTTTGGCGCCGCCATCAATTTTCCGCCCTTTGGGACTCGCGGATCCGTACTTTTCGGCATTTTTGGGTCCGTGGATTTACTACTATGTATTATACATACTTTTGTGCATTGAAGGGCGTTTGTGTTTCCTGCAAATCTGCTTCACAACATTCCTCTTGTTCACAAAGTTGCCATCGTTAACGAAAAGGGCGACGTCAAGGGCTATATACGCGTGGGCATTCAGATTGTTACAAAAGGTAACGCTTACCGCTTATCCGTTGCTCTCTTTCCCGCTGTTTTGACGCTTGACGCAACCATGTAGAAGATGAAGAAAAACCAGATGCCAGCAGGGGTGGTGTTCGACAGTTGGCGAAATTGCACTTTCGTGAAGAAGATTTTGCCAAAAGACCCAAGCCGAAGAAGGTAGGATCTTATGTTTGTGCTGTTGTGTGCATGTGGGAAGAGTAAAGCAGCACTGTTCAGCTAGGGTTCATCCATATATGACGTCACCTGGGGAGGGGGAGGGGGGTCGAAAAATTTGAATTTTTAAGTGACGTCATATATGAGCCCCTATGAAAGTACTGATCCCGGGTAATGATACAGATTTTTTTCGTTAGGAAGTCTCTGCTGTCAACCTTGACCGACCTGACGAACGTGTTGTTGAAGGGCATGTTGCTGATGGTGTGTTTCGCTTGCGGATGCTAGATGTTGTTGCAAGAGTGGACGATGATTTCATTTGGTAGATGCGAAAAATGGCATGACCAAGGGGACAGATGCAGTGCAGACGGTGTCGGAAAATGTTGTTGATGATAATGGCAATGATGTGACGTTTCCATCGCATATGGCGGAGGGCAAGGAGTTCGTGTTTCGAGTTACTGTCCTTCAGGCGCTCGAGATATCGTCGCAATATGCTGACCTGTTTTGTCAGTTCAAGTACGTTTGCTCTTTGCGCTGTGTATTGTACACAGGTGATGAGTGAAGCGAGCGTTGCGTACTGAAAATCTTTAGTGCAAGCATATGGGGTCGTATTTTTCTTTTTATGGTATTTTGACACATTGGATTACAGTGGGCTTTTATGCAGTAGTATATAGAGTAGTAGCGATCGAGACCAGTTGACGGTTTTTACGGAAATTTTGTTAAAATTATCTTCGACACTCAGGACAATTGTGGGTACATGGTCATATGCTATTGGTGTGAGGGTTAGAACCAGATATTATTGCTCGCGGTGTTGACCACTTATGAATTAGTCTGTTCGAGTATTTATATACGTCTTTCAGCTTTCTTCATCGGCACGATGAAGCGTTCTCAACGGAGCCAGTGAAGAACTCGGGCAAGGGTTGTTTGCAGTTTTATCATGTGCAGAATGTAAGAAGAGCCGACCTGTATATGTTTCACGCTCATCAAGTTACATGCTTGTTTGTTCCATCTCGACAGCTCACTGTTGTGGTCTCAAAAGCATTTATCAACTATCTCAACAATTATCCGATTATTTTCGAAGTGTTTGGTCATTTCCAGCCACCGCTCGAGCGGCGAGCGTCGTCCAAGTCGGGTCAAGTGCCGTTTAGGTTATCTTTTGAATGTATATTTTCTATGTGATACTGATGGAGATTTTCCATCTCTAGTGCTCGTCATGTGCCAAAATCGATGTTGCCAGCTAATCTTCCAATATCAACGCCGGTCAGATCTCAGCGAATCAATACTCCGTCGATGACCAGGTAGCCTATCTTCTAGTGGCACAGTGTGTGTGCGGGAGGAAGAGAACGCGGAGATAGCTGAAAACACTGGCATATTGTTTAATTAAAGCATAAGAACAAATTATAGAAGGCAGCTATTTTGTGCCTTATAAGGCGTGAAACAATTGGTGCTCAATTCATAGCAATATAGGTACTGTATGTAGTGCGTACATTGTGCGCACAAGTTGAGTGTTTTGTTTGTCAACGAACAGTACGTGTGGGTATGCACGGGTAATACCCGACCATCATGGGTCACCCCGAGCATGTGCTGAATGCGTCTTTCTTTTCTGTAGTCCCAATCACGTCAAGACGAAGTACGATCTTCTCGTCTGGTTCGAAATATGTGAATTAGCACCAAGCGGAGAGTAAACAACTTACTAATGACGTCATATTTGTTCTAACTGAACTGTTTTAGATATCTCCCTGCTATTGTCGACCATTGTGAAAGCCTTCCGACACACGGTGTATTTCTTCTCCATCAGGGTATTCAGCGGAGGTTGAAGATCACTATTTGTCATGAAAAGGGCGACAATCTACATTGGAGAGATTGTCAGGAGCTTGTCATAGGTGGGTATTTGATGGAAGAGAGCAAAAACCAATATATTAATTTATATGTATAGTAGGTGTATGAATAAAAGTTGTGCAGGTTTCTTCTATTTATTCTACGTTGCGCTACCTTTTTCCAATGCTGGAATGCACAACCTCTGTTCGTAGGTCGGATTCGAAATGCGCCTGAATCGGATGAAGAAGATCACGATGTTTTATCGCTTGGACTCTTTCCTGGACACTATCTCGAGTATCCGCAGGACGATAGGTAAGCATTTTATATGGACGAGGGTTTTTCGAGAAAAAAAATTGAACAATATTTGATTTGAAATGTAGGGTGTTCTTTCAATTCGAAGCTGCTTGGGATAGTTCACTGCATAATTCGTCGTTGCTTAACCGGGTCACACCGTATGGCGAGCAAGTTTATTTGACCATCTCTGCTTATATGGAAGTTAGTTTTGGCTGTGTGTGTTGTTTGACTGTATTTAAACACACTGACGCCAGACAGTGAACCTGTTGCGATTTGTGGGGCTGTCTGGGGACGATATTGCGAATGTAATAAGAAGGGCCGCTTCAGTTTTTTTTCTGTGGGTTAGAAATACCTCGGGTATGTAATGGTTGTTGGCTTATTCCTTCTTGGGTGCTTGATGACCCGATTGAGCTGAGGTGTCTCCATCGTGGTTGGCACTCTTTGTTGTCCGTGTGTGCCACATGTGTTATCGATGGGGTTATAGGACGTAGATGTTTGGTACTTACTGTGATAGGTGGGTCACAGCGTATCCATATGTGTAGTAAAGCTGATCGCTAGGTTTTGAAAACACTGAGTTATAGAAGACCGCGTTTGCGTCAGTGGGTCTTAATGATTTGAGCCTCGACTCTGACTTGTTGGTAGCGCGACACCTATAGTGTGCAAATAGAGTATATTTACTGTTTCGCTTGGTGTTGTAGATAGAACACTGTGCCCAGTTGGGCATCGTAACCAAGGATCTCAGTCTCGTGCTCTACTCGAGAGACAGCAAGATAACGGCTGCTGGGTGGGTTCTATAGGGGGTTCTCCCCCTTTTTATACAGTAGGGCTGTGTGTATTTGTTCTTGGTTTTTAGGCGGTCTCTCCGCAACTTTTTCTCGGGCAGCTATAAGAATCCCGAGAACAATCGGGTGCCGGGCGTTTACGAGCTCATTATGAAGGAGACTGTCGACACAGGTAGTCCAGGTATTGGTGTTCGCATGCAACGCTATGCACGCAGTGCTGGTCAGTGATCGTCTTCGCGCTTGTCGTCTTCAGTTGTGCACGGTGATATGTGTTTGTACTTGGCGCGATTTGTTCGATTTCAGGTGCACAACGTCGACAACGTCGTGTCCTTGACACGTCGGCTACTTATGTTCGTGGTGAGGAGAATTTACATGGCTGGCGACCGAGGGGTGATTCGCTTATTTTTGATCATCAGTGGGAACTGGAAAAACTGACCAGACTTCAACATGTATGTGAAAGGGTTTTTTCGAATACAGTGTTGTTTGCATGCTTTCTTCTTGAGCTCTTGTATAGTCTCGGACGTAAGAGTTTTCATGTAATGCTGGCGATGAATTTTATGTACTGTACGTATGTAGACGTACATTGTTCAGTTAACTTCTTTTTCCCGAAACGCTTCGGAGGGAATGTCGAGTGACATACGTACAGTATGATGTTTTCTGTTTAGGTCGAGAAATTGCGTTTGTTTCTTCGTTTACGCGAGCGACTGAAACAGACTAAAGGAAGCACCTTAGAGGCTCTATTGGACAAGAGTGGTGTACCTCCCTATGCGACCCCGGTCTCTCCGTGTGAGCCGAAAATTCCTATTCCCGATCGTTGCGATTTCTCCGAGCGAGACAAGACGGTCGTTGAGCGTGTTCTCAGGCTGATTAAACAACGAATTCCGGTCAATCATGAACCGCCGACTGGAGGAAAGGTAGACGATGGTTTTCGAGGGTGACCGACGTTTTTGGAACTGGGAAGACACATTTGTTAAGATGTTGTCTGAGTGTAGGACCCTTGGCAATTTATGTACGTACAATATGTGAGTGTATTGTATGTTTATACTTTTGTGCGTTAATAGCAAGCAGAGGGAATGCTTGTATTTTGCAGAAAACTGAACAAGATGAAAGTTCTGGCGAGAGTGAACCGTCGTCATTTCCGGGCAGTATTTCGTCGAGTCAGGCTTCGGACGCGTCGTTAAAATCGTAAGTTTACTCGTCGCAAGTGACGCCAACCATTGCACACGTGTTGAATTGATCATTGTTTTCAATTGATGTTGTGTCGCATTGTTTGTGTATAATTTTCTTTTCTCCGCTGTTGCTCAGTGTGTCCGTCTATGGATCTATATTTGCATTGTATATATGTGTACTTTACAGGTTTCAAATGTTTTGTGTACAGTGTAGCTAGTGCACGATGCGTCTCTTGTTACTCAGGCGGCGGGCTCAGAGGCTAGCGTCTGCTGAGCGTCTCCCCGCGCAGGGTTCGTTACTGAGCGCTGCTTTACGCGCTACTGATACTGCACCTTCACCGGCGCGTTCGCCGGTGCCACGTCGACGCTCTCGACAGCAACAATGCGAGCAGATGTCGGTGCATCGTGGAGGCGTTGGATCGTCGCCGCAGGCAAATACTTCGTCGACACCTGCTAGTCGAAGAGTAGTTCGTTTTCAGTCACTCGATCGGACGGCGGTGGAACGACGTTCACTTTTTGACCGATCTGTGTCTTACTTTGGAGAGGCTATCAGTCAAGTTTTGGGATCGTCGACAGAGCGCCACGTTGCGCCGCTTTGCATTGCTGAAGAACACGATGACGTTACCCAACTCGACGACGCAAGGTAGCGCGAGCGCGTGACGTGTGTGGCGCGCCTCGCCTTTCTCGCCTTCTTCGTTTCCCGCTGCTCACTTCCACTACACAGCAAGCTAAACAGCAAGGCGTTCTTGTTTGCGTCTTTGGTTTCATCTGCAGATTAGTCGTTCATTTTCTAGTTCACTGTCGCTCTCGGTATCGATTGTACATACTGTGTTTCTCTTGTGTTCGTTTAGCGTCAAAGGAATTTATACGTACGTCTTCATTAGCACTTGCTCACACTGCATTTTGTGAAGTGCGTTTCTTTCTGTTTTAATCTAGGCTTCCCCTTTTTACTTGTCAGGTTGCTGCTGGAATTGTAATGGTGCTTTTGCAGTGCATGCATAGTGGTTTTCGTTTTGGCACTGTGCGTGTGGGGAGATGTTCTGTCGCACTATGTTCTCTTTGTTCTTTCAGCTCGCAGAAGGGAAAGACGCTGCCCGTCGGCTCGCTTGACTTGCTCGCTAAATTGAAGTCGAAGTCCAGTTCGGATATTCGCACTGTGCTCAGTCCTGACGAGGCGGATGGCATGAAGAAGTCGATGTCGAGCAGCAAACTATCGCTTGCTGCTATGTTTATTCCTGAGGTATGTGCTCTCTCCCTGTCTGGTGAGCTGTGATATATAGAAGAGCTTTCGTGTGCAGATTAGCGAACAACGCGTTGGCTGTGTTGTCTCGAAGAAGGGTTTTATGAACTTTCTTGAGGAGAAAACCCAAGGCTGGGTGAAACGCTGGGTGGTAAGTTAGCCAAGTATAAGTCTTTTTTCATAACGAGCTACTATGTATGTTTTTTGCACTCTCTGTGCTATGTACTGTACGTATGTACGTTTATTTTCTCTCTTTTCAGGTTGTTCGACGACCGTATATTTTGCTCCATCGCGACGAACGCGACCCGGTTGTGCGTGGTCAGATCAACCTCGCGAATGCGCGAATAGAGTACTCGGAGGATCAACAGGCGATGCTCAAAGTGCCCAACACGTTCTCTGTGTGCACTAGTCATAGAGGTACGGTAGGCGTCGTTTGAGACAAGTAGTAAGGGGTTTTTCTTATTTTCGATGCTCGACTGTATGCATTGTTGGTTTGCACACGTATTCGTTTTCAGTAGCTTTAAAAATTCGTTTTCTACTCTGTGTAAAGTATGTCGACTGTATCTTTAGGCTTCCTAATGCAAACGATGAACAACGACGAGGTACAAGATTGGCTTTATGCGATCAACCCGCTACTGGCTGGAGAAATGAGGTTTGTTTTGCACATTTATTTACTGTACTTTAGTGTTTGTCACCGCGACATATTGTGTTCTTTTGCAGGTCCAAAGCCGCTCGTGTCATTGGCGGCAATTCAGCATTTGCGAGAGATTCCTCGTCGCCGACTGTCTCTGCGGACGCTAAGGACGTCATTATAACGATGAGTCCCGTCGGTGGCCCCAATTAGGATGCGAAAGGTTTTTTTGCCGCTGCTGCACTCGGGTCGGGATCGCCAGTGCGGATATTCATTGTCGTTCGGGAAAAGACGTTTGCTGACGGCGATCATGCCTCTACGATGTACGCACGTGGCAGCTTCGCTGCCTTTTCTGAGCTGATTCTCGTGTGCTATGTAGGTTATGTTCTTACCGGGTTGTTTTGACCCTGAATCGTCTGCTTGTTTTCAATCTATTCTATTTGTATGGTCGATCTACTCTTGTGTGAAAGATGACGTTGAACTTGTACATATTGAATGTGTCCGTTTTCCGATTCTTACATTCTGTGTCTCTCTTTATGGAGGTCCAGTGTGGCACAGATTGAGCAGCGTGCGAGGCCTGTCTTGCCTTTTCTGACCGTCAGGCGCGTCGAGGGTGTGGGTTTGTCTTGAACTGTCACGGATTGCACGTGCAGTTTGTTTTATCGTTTTGCCGTTTGTGGCAGTGTTTGAATCGGTGGCACGACTGTTTTCAATAGTTAGATCTAATGTGCTCAGCTTTCAATGATCTGATCTTGAATGGTGGCATTCTTTGAGTCCTCTTGCTGTTGTACTGTGCTTAAGTGTTGAGCATTGCTGTATAGGTTGCTCGTTCTTTGTTTTTCCTACTCATCGTCACTTAGCCATTTAAGTATGCAGTTTCTTCACTCGTTACTCGTAATGCATAGTTTCGCTTTGAAATTCGCACAGTATGTACAGTACCGCTGTGCACTTGTTTTACCACCTGACACGCGCAGCGTTCGTGCAGAGCGCTGAGAGTCATCAAGTTGGACGCAGCACGGCTGTGTGAGGTGATTCTTCCCTGAGAGTAGTTAGGCGTGGAAATTTGTCTTCGGCTTGATTCGCCATCCTCTGCTGATGTGAGTTACTATATGTTCCGTCCGCAAAGATCATCTCTCCCATGCGTCTTACTCAACGTGTAGAACTCTTTTGTTCACTACTGTGATACGTTGCAGAACTATTGCTTCTTCTGTCCTCTTGTGATGTACGCGTTCTTGCTGCTGCTAGTAGTGCTAGTCACTAAATATATCATCGCTGTGTATCATGCGTTTTGTGCGTGAGCTTTTGCTGCTGGCTGCTCCTTATTCTCTTGAATCTAGTAAATCAAGATTCTGCATTTTCGATCCAGTAAATTTGGGTTTTTGCATTCTCCTAAGAGCGTGCAGCGCGATAGAAAGGATGTTTACTGGTCTGTCCTCCTTAGCACTTATAGTACCCAGGAGGTAAGCCAATGCGTGGTTCGAGAACACATTTGACTGTAGTTTGCAAACTGCCACCTCTTAGACAAGAGGAGTTGCTTTAACCACTGCAAAAGGCTCGAGTAGTTCGCATATAACAAAGCAAGTACACTGCTGTTTGTAAAATCATGATTAGCATGTTCCAACATTTCGCACTGACTTCGGGCATTACTTAGACAAATTAAGACGCACTATTTGGAAAAACCGACTATTCGGCCAGGGTCGATGGACAAGTTGAAAAGTGCATTTTTGGCTCTGACAAGCTTTTGAACTGCTCGAGACGCATCCGATAGCGTTTTCCGTTAGTCACTCCGGCGTCTGGTTCTAGAGTTGTGGGCAACCAAAGTTGGACAGAAAATAAGCGTAAAGATAGGAGAAACGTAGTTTGTCATCAATTGACAATTTTCTACCACACGCCGTAGGGGAAAGGGAAATCCGCGCCCGAATTTACTAAATTGTTAAACTATAGGCTTTTGCAGATTTTTGGGTAAAGTTTGAGAAAAATTCGTGACACCTCAGGTCACCGCTCAAGCCGTGGAAGCTCAAATTGGTCAAGTTTTGGGTAAAAAATTTTCGAACCAAAAAATTTGATGTAAAAAACACGAATTTG
>JAQGBB010000334.1:0-20905 GCA_034691745.1 Prismatolaimus dolichurus
TTTTCTACAAGAGAGCGAGGAAAAATGTAGTACATAAACAAATTGTGGCCTCCTTTTCTTTCTTGCTTCATAAACTTCTGCGCACGTTTTTTGCCATGATTCACTTCGGCTTTCAGCTGTTCCACTTATCAGTCTAATCTGTTGTTGAACTGCACTATCCTTCGCAATCTCTGCTCACCAGTTCATCCGGATCGTTTTTAATCAGGGCACCGGTGACCGCCTTTCCTTCTTTGCTGTTTCGAACATCTTGAAGACCGTCGACGAGCATGTCACCTCTTGCCTGGTCCCACGTGTTCTTACCGGCCAATCCTATTTTAATGCATACAACAACGCGCGATGATTCAACTCAACCCTACCTGAATTCCTATTGTGGATGAACCATCCGAGACCCACCGTATTCGCGAGCCACGTGACGGGCAATCGCGACACTTTCGCTGAGCTTGAACCCGTCGATTTCAAGGACGGGAACATGTCCAAATGGCATTGCTAGAAATAGTGGATCTTTCGATTTTCAGTTCTCTGATGTAGGCAATGATTTACGGCCACAAACTTGGCTTCATGGTTGACCACTCTTCCTGCTTGATCCGCACATCCTCGTAGGGCGTATTTGAGTAGACCAGCAAATACCGAATGAGTTCAGCGCGACCACGGACACCGAAATAGTACAACTTTAGCTGTGGCATTTTCAGTTCAATTGTAAGTTTGTGGGTTGAGTCTCACGTGAAGATCTTGGCAAGTGACAGGAAAAGCGCACGGAATGAGAAGTGTTTGATGGAATTTCCATGGAGACGAGGGCGTTCATGCGTGTGTGCGTTCAGCGCGCTAGCTGTATGTGTTGCTAGTAACAGTCAGGCGGTTCTTACTATCGCTTATAGAAACGAAAATTTCACCACAAATAGCATAAAGGATAATAAGAGCCTAAAGGAAGCCGCTTAAGTAACACAACGTGCATGTCGAGGTCTTTCTAATGAGTATGTAAACCTACAATGGCTCAATAGTCAAAAGGAAACCCACTTTGTGAGTGTCTGCAAATCTATGGCTTCTTGCTTCATTGCTCACGACACTACAGAACGTAAACTTCCATGCAACATGTTGCAGCGATAGGTGTGTGACGCATGCGACCGATGACGACGACCAGTGCTCATAACTGTCCTATGATTGTTCGAGAGAGCTGAACCGTCAAGACTAAGGAGAAGGTTATAAATCGTAATGTTATGCATTCTCAACTTTCGATGGCATCCGCATTCGATTTTCTTGGGTTAATAAAGGAAGGCATATTTTAAAATGTCGTTAAATGCGAAATAAGTTAACAGTGCAACAAACTACAACGCAGCATAGTGAGTGAATTAAAGCTCGAGAATAACGCTGAGCTTTAAATCGACATTCTATTAACAGCTGCGTTCTTTGGTACTGTTGGGTACTCGTATGCCAGTTCAGTTTGGTGTGCAGCAGAAGGCAAAACGTTCAAGTAAGATGATTCATCAGTCGACTGACTACCAACGTCGGTCTGGTTGCCTCGATCGGTTGGCGCCACCTCCAGCTGGAGCGCCACCGCCACCGCCAGCCGTCGGTCCTCGACCAGGCGATCGACCACGTGCTTGCGGTAATTTGCTGCTCTGCGGCGCCTGTCGACCAGTCGACTGACTTCGCTGTGCCGGGGTCTTCGCATCGCGGCCATAGCTGCTCTGCGCCGAGTTGTATCCATTCGAAGTCTGCGGCGGCTTGTAGCTCTGATAGCCGCCGGACGTCTGCGGTGGCTGCTGACCTCGCATCGGACCACCGCGCGCAGCCGGCGGTGCAGCCTTCATCGGTTGCTGACGTGCGTTCTTCTCCTTGCAGTGCGGTATGTGACGTTCGGCAGCCTGCTGCGCGAAGCTGCGACCACAGTAATCGCACTTGACGTAGTCGGATGGTATCTGAGATCGTGGGGGAGGGGGGAGTGGACTGCCCGTCTTCAATGCAATGTCGACGCCCTTCGCTGCACGGACGTTGCTGACGAACGTCTCGTGGCGTTCACGCCAGTTCGTCTTCGGCCGCGGCATGACACCGTTGAATTTCTCGAGCTCCTTCTTTACCTTGACGACCGACTGGAGTGGAATATCCGAGCCGGTCGCTCGCTGCTTGCCGGACTCGAACGTCTTTCGCTTCTTCGATGACATCCGCGAACAGACTTGCTCGTGCTTCTGGAGTGCCATCTGGACGAACTTGCGGCCGCAGTTTCGGCATGGATATGTCTTCTCACCCGGTTCCGGCTGTGGCACCGCCGTCTCAGGCCGTGCTGACGGCGGTGGCCGCTGATTTCTCGACATTCTTTCCTCAGCAGCTCTTCGGAGTTTTATCGAAGAGCGTCACGAGGACAAGTGATTGCAACGCAGACGACGATTTGTTTTCGCGTTTGCCTCTCGCAATATTAGCGCAGCAGTGGCTAGCTAGTCGACACGACGCATACGGCGAGATCGCACGCGTCGCTAGGAACCCGACGTCAACTCGCTTCTACCTCCTTTTCGCTCGATTCTTTTGTCAGGCATACATGTATGCGTCTGTCTACATACGGAGAGCGTATTGAGCTGCGCTCCGACGGCTTTGCCCGCTCGTTTGGTGAGGTGGGGCGAGTACGTTAGTAGCACGACTGATAAAAATTTTATCATGATAAATTTGAGGCATGTTGCCATGGACGCTGAGGGAAACAAAATTCGCGCCATTCGCCCAAAACTTGCCATGTTGCGTTCCAGACTGCGTATACTATAATTTCGGGAAATGACGGAAACGGCTGGCGACGACTGAAAGATTTTAGGGGGGAAATGAGTCATTTTCCAGACATCTACAACGGCTGTTAAAAACGCAAGCCAACAGAAAGTAGGCTGCAATCGCTAGCTAAGCAGGCCGTAAAGATGCACACCACGTCACACCACATGTCTGCTGATCCGAGTCGAAGAAAGTCTGTTTCAGCCCACTTTGCTGATGAGAAGCGACGTTGTGTTAAACAAGAAACAAGAAACAAAGTTTCATTTAGCACGATGCGAAGACCATTGATAGTTTTGAGCGTAGTAATGCCGTTCTGTTTTCCGTCGTGCTTCGGTCGTCGCGCAGAGGACGAAAGAGCTCCGTACTTGCTAGCGGTACGATCAACGAACATCAATCATCGAGACGAGAACGGGAACATCATTCAGACGCAGCAGAGGTACGAACAGCTTCGTATCGGCAGCTTCAACGTGCGAATGTTTGGCCGCGAGAAGATGAGCAAAGCGGATGTGGTCGAAACGTTGAAACGGGCAAGCGAAATTAGCATCGAAAAGATTTTTGATGACATTCCTGCTTGAATAGGTTATTCGTCACTACGATATCATCCTGATTCAAGAAATTCGCGATAGCTCGAACAAGTGTATCTTCCATTTGCTTAACGTCGTTAACGAGTAAGTTTGACCACTGTCCACGCCACGTGAGGCTTGATTTTGTTTCCCCCTAGGCGGCTTCCAGCTGAGCGCAGATACGACATTGTCCTGAGTAGTCCGCTCGGGCGAACCACCTCAAAGGAGCAGTACGCGTTTCTTTTTCGGTATATGCTTGAATGAGTGTGTTGGCTTGTTCCAGGTCTCACTGTTGCTACTTTAGGAAGCACAAAGTGAACTTTCACAAGAGCTTGCTCTTCGACGAGGGAAAGGGGCTGACGTTCGAACGCGATCCGTTCTCCGTCGAATTTACTACTAAGGGTACGCGATGATAGCTGGCGCTTTCTAGCCGTTCACTTGCATCACTGTTGATGACGCAAGACATTGGACTAGACAAACATTGGCTCTCTTTTAATTAGATTATTTTATTTTTTAGCCGGCTTCAAATTCTTCCTCATTGGCTGTCACATCAAGCCGCATAATGCCGAGCAAGAGATGGCCGCCCTCATACGCGTCTACGAAACGGCGGTGCGCAAATTCTCGACCGAGGTTCGTCTAGTGGTAGTACACACCAGTCTGTTGTATGTACACATCCGCGCCGTTTTCTTCAGAACGCGCTCATTCTTGGTGACTTCAACGCTGGATGTGCTTACATCAAAAAGCGCACGTGGGCGTCGCATCCGTTGAGAACGGACGGTAGATTCTGGTGGCTCATCGACGACAAGGTGGACACGACCGTTAACGAAGGCGTCTGCGCGTACGACCGACTGATCGCCGTTGGTGACGAGCTGCGACGACGAGTTGTGCATGGGAGTGCATCCGTGTTTCGTTTCGATAGCGTCTTTCAGCTGACCGAATCGCAAGTAAGCTGCATCAAAGTGGAAAAGGTGTCCGAAAAAGACTTCGTTTGCTGTGCTTGCAGGCCCTCAGCGTGAGTGACCACTATCCGATCGAAGTTCGCATTACCGCCTAAACTGCACTGTACGGTCTTCGAACAAAGATACGATTCAACTCAGAAAGCTGTTCACCATTCATTGGAATCGGACTGTCCGCCCTTGCGTCACTGACCGCCTTTTTTGAGACGTGTGTGAACTATCAATATCAGTTATTGGATGTCTTATTACTGTATCGTTGAAAACTTTGCTGGTGTCATCGCTTTTAGTCGTTTATAAACTAAACTAATGCTAGCTCGCGTTATTGTTCGAGCTTTTCGCGTCATTTGCTAATTAGACTTGGGACTTAATGGATTCTTTCACTTGTGTTGGACAGAACACTCGAATCTACCTAACTTAGTTTAGTCGTGCTTGCGATTTATTCTCTTCATCGACAGAAAAATTAACCGCTAACTACGTGACATAGGAAGGTTCAACTGGCAGTAGAGTTTATCTACCAAGACCTTTGAAAATCTGAGATAGATCAAACGGCTGACCGCCTAAAAGAGTAATGAAATCCGTTAGCTTTCTAGCGAAATCGTCTGCTGCTGATGAAGCTAAACATACTTTGGCATAGGAGACCAATTTGCTTCTTCCCACACTCGCACGAACAGAAGCTAAAACAGTAAAAATTTATAGCGCAATTGCGAGTTGGTGGTCACGCAATTTGCTTGTGCCACGGTACTAAACCGATTGACACTACGAGCTAAAACGGTATCAGTCGACGTGTCCATTAAGAATCTAATCGCAACGAATTCTATCAGGTGCGCCACAAGTCGTGCAACATCGATTCGGCACTCAAATCAAATTTTCCCGAAACAGCCAAAAACGATTTTGGATTCCAGGATCTCCAAGTAACACCAAACTCATGGTATCATGCTGGAATCCAAAATCGCTTCAGTCGGTCTCGAGAAAATTCGATTTTAGTATCGAATCGATGTTGCACGATTTGTGGCGCACCTGATAGGACGATTCGGCGACCCGAAGTTCAGACCCATCGAGGGACTGATTCATAATGCGTCCAATGCGCTAGCGATTCGATGTTATGTACGCAACCCGATGTGTGCAACTAGTGATTCACAACCGAATCGAACGAAATAGTCAAAACAGCCATTTAGCAGAAATTCGTAGAAGAAATTCATCGATATTTCGACTAAATCAGCGAATTTTATTAAGGAATCAACTGCACCAAAATACACCCCCTATTCTAGTACTCTAGCAGCAAGATCCATCGAGTTGTCAACTACGCGTTGCGCGCTGCTTTACAACTATGCACTGCCGATGCGGCCCTTCGATGAAATGCGAAAGCTTGACAATCCACAAGTGGGATCTACCAAAGTATAGCCTACGTGTGCACAAAACTCTTCTCGT
The DNA here is from genome assembly GCA_034691745.1 of Prismatolaimus dolichurus. Classification (NCBI taxonomy): domain Eukaryota; kingdom Metazoa; phylum Nematoda; class Enoplea; order Triplonchida; family Prismatolaimidae; genus Prismatolaimus; species Prismatolaimus dolichurus. The sequence continues at coordinate 5,693 of JAQGBB010000334.1, forward strand.
ACCTGTCGCGGCAGATAATGCCAAGACCAAGAATGCCACATTGAGCGTTTACCACACAGGACTGACCAAGCGTTCGACTCTTGACGCAGAATCCGCCGAACGCGAGCTCACCAAAGTTCGTGCACACCTTTTCGCAGGTCGGAAAGCGCCCGCCTATCGATGGTTTGTAGGTCGCATCCGCGCACGCACATCGGCCGTTCACACAGCTCATAGTGTTCCCTCCGTCACACTGCTGCGAGAAGACACAAGCATCGCCGAGGTAAGAGACCGGTAAGCATTGCCCATCGATGTAGAGCGGCGTCGGTTCGTGGCATGGCCGAAGACAGCAGAGCGTGTTATCAAAGTCGAAGCCCTTGAATCTGTAACACGAGTGTGTGCTCTGCGGGCACTGGAGAACTTTCGGCGCGAATCGTTCGCACGAGAAGGGCGCGGCTGCGCCGTAGGGACATCGCAGCGGGCAGCAGACTCCAACCTTTAAGGAGGGCAGCAGACTCTCAGTCATGTAAAAATAATGGAAAGAGGATGAATTCGAACCGAGGGTTTTCCGAATGTCACACAGTACTCTTCAGCTTGACATGAATCGGTCTTGTCGAATCCACCGGCGACGGGGTTGTTGAAGCCACCGTAGAGGCGTTTGCAGCTCCGGGAAGGCGTAGTGCCGTCAGGACATCCTGAAAAGTGATCGCTAGTCCTCCAACCTCTCCAGTGGCAAACGTGGTTGTGCTCACGCGGTATGCAAGACTGTCCTTTACTGGCCGTCGTCCCATCGAGGCACTGGCAAGTTCCCTGCTTGCAAGACGAAAAGGGAATGTTACAGTCGCGATCTGCGGTGCACGATGATCCAAGCTGCTTCTCTGTGTACAAAGAAAGTAGCTTAAGCGTATGTGATCAGTTATCACTAAAGCGTCCGGAAAAAGTCGACAGGAAACTTATGGAGACTATCGATAGCAATGGGTGAGTATGAACTTTCAGCAATGGAACGCCTAGCCACGCGCCTTCCGTTTTCATGTAGAACAACGTATGCAGCCTTAACAAGGCCGCTCCTGTCCACTTTTGACCGACCCTTTAGTTACTAGCGTCGAGAGTGTCTTACGCGTCACGCAATTTCCCGATGCGTCCGCGAATTGAGAAGCTGGACAATCTGCGAGTAGACAGAGGGGATGTAGAAACTAACCAACTTTACATGAGGCAGTGCTCACTCAGAAGACATCTATTTCCGGAAATCGTTGCCCTAATGCATTTGCACGTTGAACTTTCGCATGTCAGCGGTGGCTTGCAGTGCGACGTGCAGGCAGCGTTGACGGTGTCAGGTGCTAATAAAATGCCGCTATCTGCATTTGGTGAGAAATCTCAGCTTTCATGGCTGGTACCTGGTGCGCAAACCCACGAGTCAGGCCCAGCAGCTCTTTCGAAATTCTCACCGCATGTACAGTTGGAGTTTACGCAGATCGTATTACTGCCAGCGCATTCTTCCGATCTTCGGCACGGCTCCGGATCCCAGACGTTCAGTCCTGAAAGCTGAAACTGCTGAAATCGCAACCGTCAACTGGCTCTGTCCATATCCGGTGATGATTCCGGTCTTCAAATCGTACTTCTGCATGGTCCGACGCTGCTCTGTACGACGGAAGCAAGTAGCTGCAGTATGAAAAAGATCGACGAGCAAGTCGTAGAAGCCATGACTGTAAAGCCCACAAACTGACACCGTAATTCCAAGTAGATCAGGATATCCTTATGAGGTAGGCACGCTCGTGCATTCCTGGAGTTCGCACTATTCAGCTGCCGTCACTGGTAGCGCATAGTATAACGCTCTGACTGGCGGGTGCTCTGACTTCAGCGTTACTGAACTATGTATGGCAGGAGAGTTCCACTACGGACACATGCAAAACTGTCTAAGGTCCTCTACAGTAACCGCGCTAAACGTTAACGTTGAGCATTTGTAAGACTTTATCCTGCTGGAGATCCTCCTGGATTGTTTCGGCCAACATTTTGAAAGAGGTTGAAGATGCCAGTCAAGAGATTTGCTGAAGCCAAAGAACGCATGGGGAAGATATCGAAACGACAAAAAGACCTTACTTGTCGTCGTCTGTCCGGGAGGGAGCGTCGTCGTTATCGTTGCAGGATCCTTGCACTGTCCGTTCACTGCAACGAAGTCGCACTTGCACGTGCACCGTCTCGAGTAGCAGCTCGTCGTGTTTGTATCACCACACTGTTCGCCGATTGAGCACGCCTGACCAACCGTTAGCCCCGAGGGCAAACAGACGTTCTCGAGAGCGATACTACCCGAAGTGCAACTCTTTACACATCGGAGTCCCGATGCTTTATAGCCTGTCCTACATGCGCAGCTTCCTTTCCAGCACTGCGCACTAAAACCGCCATCGCATTGCTCGTCGACGCTGCACGGACCGTTCAGGAACGATCGGTCATAGCACGATCCGCCAACGAAGATCGGCGTTGGTTCAAGACAGAGCTTGCGGCAGCAAACGGTCTGCGAAAAGCTCGGCCCAACGATTCTGTGACAGTGGTGTGTCGCCAGCGGACATTGTACGTCCACAGCGGCTGTTATGCTACACTTAAACTTTGGATCTGATGCGTAGCCGAGAGGACATTGTTGGTGCGGACAACAGTGACCAAACTGCGAAAAACCGTCGGTGACGCAGTAGAAACCAGCGTCACAGTCGTCTGCATAGGCGCCTGTGTTGAGAACGTTATCGAATGCTGTGATACCGTTCGGTAGAAATAGACTACATTTGCCCTTGCTCGGCGTCGCCCCGTCAGGACAGTGTCGCTCTGAAACGATTTTATAAAGTATAATTAATGATTATGAGCTTATTATTATGAGCTTATTATTATGAGCTTATTATTATGAGCTTATTATTATGAGCTTATTATTATGAGCTTATTATGATTATAACGCTAATTATTATGAGTTCAGTCGTTGAGCAGACTAGCGTGATATACCAGCGACACATTTCTTCTTCTTCGCGTCAAAAGTTGTGCCGAGTACGCATCGACATTGTTTTAGCTTCTTATCGCAGAACATGAACGGCGACGTACAGTCCGAGAGGTCTTGGCAACTGTCGTTATACGACGTGCCTGTGAAGGGACAGCATTTAGGTATCCTTTCACGAAATCGTGATCACCGTGTTACGTACTCACAGTACACGTTCCGTGTATCGCCTTTCCCCGAACACAAACGCACTGCGTGAAACCCTCGCAAATAAGCGGCGGCTTACAGTAGGACGTCGGCTTGGGGCATGGAGCGCCTATCTGATCGGGTGCTGAAAGGCACAGATCAGTACGCTATTACGATAATCGAAGGATGCGAGCACGCATGGAACGACCTTTTTGGCAATATCCCGGAGTGCTGCCGAAGGGCGGAAACTCAATATAGTTCGTATGACAATGACAAGAGCCGCCGTCGCATTGTGCCCCTTCGCCAACACAGTCGCTTGATCGAGCACACGATTCGCCAATCGAACTACCTGGGTATCAATACGAACATTCGCCAATCGATCATCCATCGGCGATCGGCGATTTTTGCGCCTACTTGTGCACGACGTTGCGTCGATACCACGGTGTGTAAAGAAGAAAATCGACCAGAAGACACACAAATATCTTGCAAAGATAATGTAAAGTTTTTCCTGAACACTTTTCGCCATTCACAAGAGGACACAGACAGTGTTGAAATTAAAAACTTTGCGTACTTTGCTGACAATTTACCCTTTCATAGAAGGGATATCGTTTGTTTGTCGTTTACAACGGGACAGCGTCTCTCTGGAGGTGGTACTGTTACGTCTTCCATGCGTCGGAACGTCAACTAGTCACTTTATTTCAAACACGTTCGGTATATGCACATTCACGTGAAGGACGGAGGAAGAAAGTTTACAGAGTAGGGAAACGGAAACCTCTGGCTTTTTCACCGGAAATCCCTCTCTCAGACAGCAAGACAGCCGATCATGACGAAGATGTAAATTGCAAGAAAGCAGATAAAAAGAAGACCATTTAGCACCTTCGCTAAGGGTGCCCAATAGAACTCGCTCGTCGATGATGGGACGGTTTGGAGACCGTCTTCGGTCTTCTCGAATGCCGACTTCAGCTCCACTTCGTCGGTGGAACGAAGATGAGGCAGAAACTTCTCCGCAAATGCAACACATTTGTCCAACAGTCGAGGTGGCGGCAGACCTTTGCGCAATCGGCGCAAGTTGTCAAGCAGAATGACAAGAATGAGAATGAGCAGCGTAAGCCCCATGTTGAAGCTGTAGAATTTTACTATAAAACGGAAGGCAGGCACATCTGCAGTGAGGCACTACAACTGACAGTACTTTCACAGTAACGACCGCCGAAATGAATCCCCAGTTCGACCTCCCAGCACTAATCAGTTCGAATTTTTTTCGGCTCCGATTCGAACGCTCAAGACTATTCGATTCGACCTACCACCAGGATTATTCAGTTCTATTTCAGTTCGGATTCGATTCGAGCTCCCAGGTCAATTCGATGTCATTTCAATTCCAAATCGGTTCAAACTCTTAGAACTATTCAACGCGATTTTGATTCGACCCTCAGGGCAATTCGATTCGATTTCGATTCAAGCTTTCAGGACTACTCGATTAGCTTATGTTATATATTTCTCAACTAGTGGTAGGTAACAGTTATCGTTTGTTTTTCGAAGTTCGAAGCTAAATCGATTTGACTCAGAATTTGTGATATTTTACAACAGGGGTTTTGATTCGACCGTTATTTCACTGGCTTCCATCATTCCGATCGACCCAGTAGTGTCAAAAGGCGTTGAACATGCATCACTCCTTTAAAGTCGGTGTTTTCATTCCCACACTTTTCTATTTCCAATTCATCTCTAAATTTAGCAGTTTTTCTATCGATTACCATAACACGCGTCATCACTTCCCCGGAAAGTCAGAATGTAAATTAGCTTGACTTAAACTTAAATTATTTGACTTGACTATGACTTAAATTAGCTTCAACTTACCAATATTAGGCGTGCCATCAAACGCGGGCGGTAGACGCGAGACGAGGGGATAAAGCGACAAAAGCTGCAAGAGGAGGCTGCCGAGCAGCATGGCAATCTGGAATGAGAAGCCTCCAACAAGAAACGACGAAAGGGTGACGACAGCGGACGCGATCGCCGGTCCAGACAGTTCCGACAGTTTGTAGCTGCTCAGTCGCTGAACGGTTATGCAGAGTTGTGCATTTGTATTCTCAACATTGAACGCGTTCTTGTGCCAGTCAGTGAGAACATGAACGTTGTACTTGTTCTCACGTAGCTCAGCTGCCGTGACTTTCCATCCAGGCGACGTCACCTTCGCGATCGAGTCTTGCAACTCGATTTTCGCACTTTCCTTCACCAGCAGACGAACCGTGTAATAGCGTCGTTCGTCGATCTTATAGCAGCACTTTTGTGAATCTGCCGGGAAATTCGTATAATCGAAGGGACATGCCACCTCGAATGTGTAGTCCAGCCACATGTATATCTGGCCGGTATAGTTCGCGGCCAGTTCACGCCAAGAGACCGTACCAGCCGAACCTGGCAAGCTAAAGGAAGGGTATGCCGATTATTTCGTCTTTGGACAAGTAGCTAGTAGCTTAGGGGTCGTGCATAATTTACGTAAACGAAAAATTTGAATTTTTGACCCCCCCTTCCCCCATGTAAACAAATTTATGTGTTAGGGATAGGCTATATTTTACACATAATGTCACGTTTGGCCCGACCCCCCTCCCCCCGTAGCCGTTTACGTAAATAATGGATGACCCCTTACGCATTTGAGAGCAGCAGGTGTGGGGTCCAAAATGGAATCCAGTAGAAATTCAGCCACGAGAGGCTCCAGTCGTCCTTATTCCACTGCACCTTCGTATCGTTCCAAGTCTGTGAATCAAACATCCACAATGAACGTCGATCCTGCGACGCTTTAGTCTTTACGCACCAGCACAAGTTGACCGCTTATCTGAACCGTTTGACCGCCTTCTTTCTGAAAAGTAGTAACTCTATTTGTATCTGCAGGATCTGAATGTGTGCAACATCCGAATGAATTGGATGTAAGCTTACAACGTCAGCATGATCGAGTCTAAACGACTCGAAGCTAACTCGCCCAATCGAGAAATTCTTCAGTGCCGCTGGTGTCTGATCGTAGGCGGCCGCAAGTTGAGTTCGTAATCGCCATGCATTTTCACCTTGAAGTTGCAAATTTTGAATCACAAATTCAAAGCAAGAGTTCACCATTCCCGTATACCTCCTTGGCAACTTTGGCACGACCGTCTGCAGTTTCCCTACGATGAAAATGTTATAGATTTTGGTCAATGCCAAAGACCGAAGATCCGAAACATGTACCATCATCCAAGCCGCATTTGTCTGACATTCTCCTTGCGATGCCCAAATCGAGCACTTCGGGTCGAGATCAGTGCATGGGCCACCCGGTGAAACGACGTGACTAACGAAGACCGGTGAATCTGTACAAGTGCATCATTTCGGACTTTAGATTAGGGTCGAAAATGAACGCTAGCCATCGCCGTTTGGGCCACCTCGATCCGTACTTGCCTAGTGTGTGACCATAGTGTGTTATCACCGTGAGAGTCCACAGCAAGCGTTTCAGCATGCTGCATACCCTAAAAGCAGCGGCGTGAAAGAGTCCCGTTATAGAAGAAGACAGAAGGGCGCCAGTGCACTTCAAACGAACAGGAGGGCAAGAACTACATGAGTTGGAAAATGTAATGTCGGACACCCGAACAGGAGAAAACAGAAAACAACTGCAAAAAGTGCTTGTGGTAAAATATCTCGATGTAATATATCATTCGCTTTACGGCGTCTTAAAGTTTCACATTTTGACACCACTCCACACTATCGTGGCTCGTCGGCGGCGTCCGAAACAATTCATTTTCAACGAGGACAGAATGCTGCCCATCGTTCAATCTGTAGTATTCTTTGTCGTCGTGCCGTGAGCCATATGTTTCCGCCGGCAGAGTGGGGAGGCGGCGACTGATAGATAGTACGCGAATTGTACTACATTTTTTTGACAACAACCAAATTTCGGTTAGAAAATTTTTAGGTTACTAAGGCCAAATTGTAGTGCATCCGATGTTTGCACCTTGCGTGTAATGTTCTTTCCAATTACATAACGTACGTGCAACTATTCTGGAGTAAAACACGATTAAACCTACTTTGTCCGGCTTTCGCAACTCCCGACCACTTCCCTCAATGTTTCCCAGTTATTATGGAGGCGAAACAGGCGGCGAAAGTACTTGAACTCGTCGATGACAACGGACAGTCCGCGCGACTGCGTAAAGTGTACAACGCACCGTCAGTCTATCAACCTACCGTAGTAAAATCCAAAATTGAGGAAACGGTTCGAGAATCCGGACGGAGGGATAAACCTCCCTGCTGAGAGGAACGTGCCGTCGTCCGGAGGAAAAACGCTCGAAAATTTGCGAAAATTGAAATTTCAACACGCGGTTGCACTACTAACCTCTTATTTTGTGACACGCATTTCCGACAAAAAGGCGTACGCACTTTGCACAACTGGTGTGCGAGTGTGTGCCTCCGCAACTTCTTTTTCATGTGAATTGCGAAGGTAGAACACAGCGACGAAATTAGTCTGTTGGATTTCTTGGTACCTATTCATTACCAGCAACCTCGTTTAGTTTAGTAGTATCTGGAACTGTCACTTCCTCTATCTTTAGCGATAGTTTGAAGTTCTGATTTGTCCATAGCCGCCGATCTGATCAGGCAATTTGACAGGTAGCTATTGTAGTGCGGGAACGACCATGTCTGGCTCTTCATCTCCAGAGAGATCGCACAGTGAGTGACCTAAATTCTCGAATCCTATGACGATTTGTCTTCTCCCTCTCTGACTGCGTAAAATTTGAAGCGTGTCAGTTGTCGCAACCATGTCAAGCTGTATTTTGACATAGAGTATGTATGCAGTTCAGTCACTTTAATCCTCACAACTATAAATAACCAATCGAGGGCGGATAATTTAGCGGCGACACATATGCACGCTTATCTAGAAATTGCAGCTGCTTCCTGCTTAATAGGTCTCTAATGGACTTGTCGAGCTGCCTTTGTAGTTTCTGCAAATAAGTACACGTCTTTATCATATCGCAAAATGCGAAAGGAAATACTCCCACACAAGCAGAATGCTTTTAGCCGGTGGTAGTACACCTACCAAGGGCTCATCCATATATGACGTCACCTAAAAATTCAAATTTTTCGATCCCCTTCCGCCTCCGTCACCTGGCTTAACACATAAACACAGGCTATCTTTTACACGTAGCGTCACCTTACCCGTAAAATTTTCGGACCCCCTCCCCGTCGTGAGGTGACGTCATATATGGATGCGCCCCGAGTAAATTAGCAGTATGAACGTACTATGAATGGTAAGTTCTAGCTTTTTCTATGTGTGGCTTGTTCAATGTGTCCGACACTTTTACGTTGTCTTACAACTCTGCTATTCACCACATCGCTGTGGATCCCAGCAGCTCCTGCTACTTTCAGTTTAGCTGTCCAGCTGCTCGAATATGACAATCTAAACGGCTTCATGATCGGACCGAAAGAGTTTTGCATGTTCGCCCAACAACTGGACCCGAGATGCGACTTTAGCTTCGAACTAGCGTTGCGCGACACGTTAGACAGACAGATATTTAACGCGAAAACTGCCAGTGGAGAAGTAGAGTTCTACAGCCGAGGAAACGTGACGTTCAAGCCGAACCAAAAGTACGGCGATTGGACTAACCCTCAAACAGTCGTCTACAGCAACGTCGGCTTTTCTCGTGCAAGTCCACCCCACGAATACCTCCTGTTCGAGATCAAAGTGTTCAACGGTGCCATCAAACAGCTCGTCGATGATTTCACTACTTTCATCGACCTCTACGAACACGCCTATCACGTTCAGTCGGTCCGCCGAAATACGAGTGACGGGCTCTCGATGTTCTACTTTGCGGTTACAATCAACTGTGCGATGAACTATTACGGATCCGACTGTTCTGTCTGGTGTGTGCCAAACGAAGGCGGTGGGCATTATACGTGCAATGCTACCGATGGTGAAAGAGAGTGTGACCAAAACTATGCTCCACCGAATTGCACCAACTGTGTTCCTGGTTACTTTGGAACTAACTGTAGCCTTAGCATGACGTCATCATCGACAATGATCGGCACTGGAACAACGAGCACAACGATCAGAGACAGAACAGGCACGGCAGCAACCCCGAAAACTGTCACTGTCGTCGATAATACGACGCTAATTCTGACAATATTCTTTGCCATTCTATGCGTCATTCTCATCGCTTTACTCGTCGTCCTACTCGTGGTCGTTATGCGCATTCGATCAAGGCTGAAACGAGAACAACGCGTGAACAGCTACACGGGTAGTCTCCTTCCTCCGAACAAGCCAGTGGTCACTATCTCGGCACCAATGCCACTTCACACATCCAACGACGACATAATGCATCTACCCGTCCACCCACCACGAAGACGCCCGTCGCTGGATCGTGCATTCGACATGGCGTCAACGGGAAGTGAGAGTCTGCGCGACATTCGAATTTAATTACAAGCTTCAAACATCGAGTACATCGTGACTTAAAATTCTTCAATCTATTGCACAACGTGTGCGCTCAGCTACAACCTTATATGGCTGCAGTACTGTATACTTTGATGACATTACTGTATACGCATTCACAAGAACAAGAGTATCGTTATTCACAAGATAATCATCAAAAATAGAAGCTGCTCCTGTGGATTATATCATAGCATGCACGACAAGACATGCACATATGATGACTCATCTGGGCTGGATAGTCAAAGCTTGAACTGACCGGATAAATGCAGTTTTAAATTTAATTAATGATACCTACAAGAAGCAACGTTGCGGGGTCCAAAAGTCAACTTTTGACACGACATCATATGTGCACGTCTCGTCTTCTGAAATACATTAACTTACGCGAACTAATTCGGGATTTGGTCGAAAAATATGGCTGCCCGTATTTGAAGAAATCTCATACTTTTGATTCAACTTTCGCATTTCATTCGCTCGAGACACGAAAAAAGAGGAGATAGAAATGTAGAATAAACTACTGGAAACCGTTACCGGACAAGTCCCTCAACAAATAGTTCCCCTACTTCATTCGCAATGATAACTACCGATACTAATCCCAGGAAACTTGCCACATTGGGTTCACGTTTGCAAATCCTAGGGGCAGATTAATCACGAAAATACGGCACGACACTAGCAAGATTTCATATACCTTCAGACCTAATACAGACCAGTACTTAGAACTTAGATACAGAGTGCCACAGAAAATTGTGCTTCGGCAACGTTGTAGCACCTTTTGCGCGAACAACCGGTGCAAACAGCTGTAGGAGTGCAGCCCAAGCATTTTTATCACTTTTATCTGTGCTTTTCTCTGGTAAGTTCTGCCCAAATTTTGCCTCAGACAGACTAATTTTCATGAAAATCGCAGTCGAAGCCGGGAAAATACTGTGGAACGATGCCGAGATGTTCGCAAATTTAACCGCACACTGTTATCTATGAAATTCTTTAATGTTGACCAATCAAGAATGTAGCTCGCATGTACTGGCGAGAAAGCTTGAAGCAATCTCACTCCCTAATCGCAAGTAATAGGTAAAACGGTTGTGCTTGTACATACGTCGTCGAATCATGGCGTAGCCAAAAATGTGGACGGTGGCCTAAAAGTACAACACTCGTTTCATTTGCTTGGTCAATTACACATGCTTGCGGTGCATCTCCCGAGGAGCTTGCCTGTAAAACACGAACTCGTTGTAGTGGTTCCATCGTTGTTCTTCGCCCTCGATTCCCGTCGTTCGCATGATGTCCGACTGACCTGATGTACCCGACGCGCACGAGGAGAGCAATCGGTATCCGCAGTCGGCGAGCATGTCAAATGCTTGCTCGAGAAAGTTATGCTAGAAATTTTACAACATGCGTAACGTGTGCTTGATGAAAGAAGCTAACATCACGCAACATTGGCCGTGTACCTTCAAGTAGAGGCGTGCGGTATATCGGTCTTCGCCACCGCGATCTGGATCGCGGCTCTCGTTCAGGGTGTCGCCGAATACGTCGCGACACAGCTGATATTTGCCGCAAATGAGAATACGATTGATCTTGCGAAATTTTACGTCTGCCTATAGATAGTTAACTGTCATAGCATGAGAAACAAAATTCCGTGAGAATGGACGGATTCTGAGTACGTACTTATGCACACGTAGACACTCTGTATACACGAGCGTGTACGCACGCCGGACTCTGCTGCGTACGTATATAGGACGGACTCTGTATGCTTACGTACGTACGATTCTGCATGGGTACGTGTGTACGATTCTGCATGGGTAAGCATGTACGAGAGATTCTGTCTGCGTACGATAAACTATGTATGCCTACGTACGTACGACTATGCATGCGTACGCACGTTGACGAACTCTGTATGCATACTAGGTACGACGGACTCTTTATGCGTACGTACGTACGACAGATCCCGTATACCTATCTACCTACGACTCTGCATGCGTACGCACCTGCGACGGACACTGTATGCAAACGCACGTACGACGGACTCTGTATGCTTATGCGATGGACGTACGACTCTGCATGCGTATGTACGTACGACGGACTCTGTATGTGTACGACGGACTATATACGTACATACGACGGATTCTATATGTGTACGTACATACGACGGATTCTATATGTGTACGTACATACGCAGACAGACACAGACTATGCGGGCGTACGTACGACAGACTATGTGTATGCACGTACGACGGATTGTCTATGTGTACTTACGACAGCGGTGTGTACACGTGTACGTACATTTCACATATTAGATGCAGTATAGTGTGTAGGCCCCTATCATATAGCTGCTTTGTGTACCTGCCCGTCACGACCAAACGCAAAGGTGCCTCGGTAGCCTATGGTAATAAAGCCGCCATCGTTTAGCCCTGCTGATAGAGGTGGTCCGTTCTGCAACGCGACATCGCTGAGGCTTGTGCCACTGCTATTCGTAGCCATCGATCCAAGCAGATAGGGCTTTAGCACTTTCACCATTTCGTCGAGCCGATAGAACTTCGCCTCTTCGAAGAGACGGCGATGCTCACGAAAACCTTCAGGTAGATAGAGCTTTCGATCGTTGCGAAAGTAGTCAAGAATATAGCGGAACAAGTTTCCATCACGATCGAGAAAATATGAGCCGTCCGGCTTCTTGACCACCACGCGTCGCATCGTCATCGGCGGTGCCGACGGTTGATCGCCGCTGACGCCAACCTCGACATCGAGATTTCCGGTGAAGTACTGACTCAGCGCCGATTGGGGCTCCTTGAGAAGCGTCGACTGATAGGTGCAGAAATGGACGCCACCAACGTTCAAGTCAATTATCGCATCGCTTTCCATGTCTGAGTGCCCTTTGGTCTGGTACGTGCTGTTGAGGTTGGCGATCTACGTATAGCCCTCGAGTTGTGCCTACGTACTAAAAAGAGCTAAAGCAATCAAGAGAAAGAAAAAGAGTACGTAATGAAGAATCCCAAAAGAAGCTACATTTGGCGATTGATGATAACGTAATGTCGTGCGACGGCAAGCATGCATATAAATTGTATCAACGTATCCGGCTCGCCCACTTCCGCCTCCTGGAGCAGGTCCTGGAGACAAGCGCAGCGTGTAGGAAAGAAGGAAGAAAGATCACATCTCAGCTACGTGGTAAAGCTGAATACGACTCTCTTTCCCATTTATTTTATTATCTCCAGCAATATGAGACGAGAGATAGATGCTTTTGTTTGTCTGCGTTTTTTTCCGAGTTGATGACCGCTGTTTCAACGCATACAAGGTCTACTTTTTTCGCCGAAACAAAAAGCAGACGCAGCTCGAATTCAAGCGATAAGGGACGTCGGAAACTGCATTAGACGATGCGCTTTGTTTTCAGCTAATTAAAGAATGGATCCCATTTGTAAGCGGAGACTGCAAAAAGGGCGTTTTGAGCTCGAAACAAAAGCATGTTCGCCGATGACGTCTCTGATATCGCGAAAAATGAGGATGCACTTAGGTGCCACATGCCAGAAGCGACTATTCATACAATGGATCGAATGGGATGGATACGTTTGTAAACACGATGCAATGGTTCCATTATTGGAAGAAAAAGACGCGCAATCGGTGGGAGACCGACACAAGAAGCTCTCAGCATCCACTGTCATTCGATTCGGAAGACGAATTGATATTTGCAAGAAAAGTCGAAAAGCAGCAATTTGCACGCGCAGTCAAGCATGTGTCCCATCCTCTCTTCCAGCCCTTTACTTGCGCCGCAATCATGTCGCTCAAGAAAAAGCGCAATTATGTATAGCCTAGCCACCATAGCTCGCAATGCTGCCGATGGAAACGCTCTAGGCCGCGTTAGTAGCGTTTTTCTCCGAGCTTGACGCCGTTCAGAAAACGAAGGCTATGTATAAAATAGAAAGCTGAAACGTTTAGGGGCAAGTACTGATGTTTAATAACGTGTGCTCAGAAAGCATTTCGTTGCTTACAATCAAGGAAGGTATAAACGGAGCCCACGATTAGCATCATGAGATGTACTACTCTCGGTCGCACTTGTGGCACGTCGGCACAGCTCGCACGTCGAGAGGGAAATTGCGGCGCCCATCATTCTTTCGCGCCTTTTTCCCGTGTCCGCAGATTGCGCCATGTTTCTCGCTCGCAGGATCGAGCTGCCGACTCGGGCACGCGCACGCGGGAATGGGATCACTCGTATTATCGGTCTCATTATATGTAGCAGCTGCTGCTCTGTTCGAGCAGGCTGCAACGCGAGAACAAAGAGGCCTCATTTGTTTGAGCACAGCGCGACGACGCCCCTTCTTCTCTTCGTGGGCGCCGCGTGGCTTCGCAGACCGCAGAACCTCATATGTCGTTCACACGTTTTCCTGCGCAACAAACTTGCCGCTGACGAGCCGACGTCCCGACGATTCGCTGCAGTGCACATGACTGACACTCGGCTTTTTCTGCACGGTCTGGGAGTAGAAGAGCAAATTGCATATCACTGATTAGCTGACTCGATTTTAGAGCTAGTTGTACACATTTGGGAGCAGTAAATTCCCTGTCACTCGCTTTAGCTCCATGTGCGTGCGTCGATGAGGTGGCACGTGCATTGCAGGTAATGGTTTCTATGCGCTTTGGTGACCCCATGCCTAACCAGTTTTTCGCCTGCTGGAGAGGAGATCTCCCGGAGGTTCCTGCACTCAAAAGATGCGCAATTATCGAAGCTACACGACAATATAGGGTTCCCCGCTGGGCGTCGCCTCTGGCTATTTTTGCATGCTGCCAGACGAGCAAGTGAAGGGAGCGAAAAAGGATGCTTACGAGTAACTGTTCATTCATAACTATCCCCCAATCCCCCCACCCGTTCCTCCAATCCCCTAGGCAACAAACATGAGTATGGAGTTTTTGACGATTCTATACGATAGCACTTCTATACAAGATGAATTGAAAATGACCACCATTTATATCAGCTTCTGAGGGGAGACGCTTCGGTTTCTATGTGTTTAGGAGCCGGAATTTTCATACACATGACAGTTCATTCAACTGTCAGAGAATAGGCTCTGTCATTTTCTTGAGCTGAGCCCCCTGAACGGTGCAGCGCAAAGCAGTGACCAGTTGGAAGTGTGGGTGCAACTGAATGCGAAGCCGTTGTCACGAAATGATGCCGTATGAAGTTCCCATGTTCGTATTTAAAACAAGGCTCAGCATCCTGTGTGTGGCAGAGTAATGCAGTTTGGGGTGAGAAGACACATTGGCGAGGACATCTGCAACGCCCAGTAGAGTATAGCATAAGCCAACTGCTAGCTCCGACCAGAAGGGCCGAGCTTTGCACCTGCAGGAATAGCAATAATTTCAGAAGAGAAATGACTTTGATGTGAGCATTACGTATACGACATCAGTTGTGGATGCATTTTATAGCTTGAATATCAAACGATGTAACCACGGAGATCTACATAAGCTTATGCTCAAGTGAAAGTGGATAAAAGCGGCAAAAGCTGACGTATTAAAAAGCAGTATCTTTTTGCATCCTGCCTGGAGCCCGAAGGGCGTAAGCAAAAGGATAGCTAACTGTTCGGACAAGGAACTCCACCCTCGAAAAATCGAAAGTTAGCGGACGTCCAGAGGATCATAGTGCACTATGTTCCAGATGGTTTGGTGGAACACCATAGTGTTCCAGGCT
>JAQGBB010000335.1:0-20904 GCA_034691745.1 Prismatolaimus dolichurus
CGTCCAACCATATAGCTATCCTGTTGTTCCGCGCTGTGCGCTACAGGCAGGATGCAAAAAATAAAACGTACCGTATTAGCAGTTCTTTTAACGCACTCTAGGTAGCTGCTTTTCGTGCGGAAACAACAGATATTGGTACCACTTAGGGGTCATCCATTATTTACGTAAACAAGACATTCAACCCGATACAACTCTAGAAGGTGTGACGTCTTCATCACAACTACTTCCGCCTGCGTCACTTTGTACGACGTACACAGGTACTCGGTATTCACAACTAGTAAATCAGCGCGTCGCTAGAGATGTTCCGTGATTCCGCAGGCCACGACCCCGTTGCATAGCCCTATGTCCTGCTTACACTTCGTACGAACAGCCGAACTAGATTTGTAATGATATTTCTGACGCGGCCTCTAGCGCGTAGGATTTTTTGGCTGTTGAAGCCCAATGTGACGTCAGAAAACCCCGTCAAATGACTCCAGAGAAAAGTCGTTCGGCAGTGCGACAGTCAGCATCAAAATATGGGAATGAAATCGGAAGCAAACACTTAAAAACATGTAAAAAATGAGGAGCATCTCAAAAACAAATTCAATCTCATGGAAAAAGAGCGAAAGCGATTTGACTTTGACTATGTTGCGTAGCTTAAGCCAAAAGAGCTAACAAAATTTTCTTGCGAACCGACAGTATTGAGTCTCTTTAACCACAGTACGAGTAATTCAAGTAATTGTATAGTAATCCACTCTTGGTGACTGAGCTTTTGACCGACGTTCAACCCAATAATCTTCGCAATAACGCTTACGAAATTCTAAATGTATCTTCATCCCCATACACTTGTTTTTTTTCTTCAAAAACGTTTCTCCCACTGCGCATTTTGAGCCATCACGCGCAACACTGTTTGCTGCAGCCACACTTGAACGTCGCTGTGCTTATCAGCAATTTTATGAGCATATCAAGTAAGTAGAGCTAGCATTATGTGCGTACAAATTTTTTTCGCCGTTCACCCGTGCTATGGGATTGTGCAGTATTGTCAGCTCCTGGTTTATAGTCCACATTGGCTTCTCATAACGAAGCAATGACTGCTCACAAAGCTGACGCGCAGGGTCGCCAAACTTTGGATTGTCTGCAAACCTAAATGTGCCAAACTTTTTCCACAAATTTCTTCGAAATATTCCGCAATTTTGGCACTATTTTTTAGTCTTGGCTGCAGCAAGCAAAAACTGCAAAGCTTTCCGTGGCGTCGCAAGGATGCCACCGCTGCATCCAATGGCAGCAATGGGCTTGCTAGCACTCTTTGTGCTAGCAGGCCCTGTGCTCGGGAAGGAATTCGTCGTTCCTCCGCTAGGCGACATGACCGAGTGCAATGCAGAGCCTGGGACGAACGTCTACAATTACGTCGTACCGTCGTTGGAGGGCGTCAACAAAACTCTTCTCGAGTTCAAAGACACCGTTCTTATGATAACTAATGTAGCATCATTCTGAGGTCAGCTCTCCTAGCTAGACGACTCTCTTATCAACGAAGCTATCGTTTTATTCATTTTTCAGGAGCAACCAATCAGACATTTCGTGACTTCAATACCCTGCTGACTAGCAACAATTTTCGCATTGCTGGCTTTCCTTGCAACCAATTCGGGTTGCAAACACCGGGGACCAACGCTGAAATAGTTCCTTTGTTAAAGTACGTAAGACCAGGCGGTTACGAGCCACATCCAAATCTGATGATTTACGGCAAGCTGGACGTCAACGGAGGAAATCAAAATCCACTGTTCGCGTACCTGAAGGTGTGAATAATTCAATTTAATTCAATTTGTCAACGTTTCATTGCATATGAACACTTCAATCGCTTACATTTAGAAATCGTGCCCACCTACCGTTTTTCGCATTGGTGACCCCGCTGGGATCTTCTGGAACCCGATCGATACGCGTGACATCGTTTGGAACTTCGAGAAGTTCCTCGTCGATAAATATGGCGTCCCACGTTACCGCTTTCACCCGCACACTTGGGACTTTGGCAAAGCTGTTCAACCCTATCTGGACTCGCTTTTAGCCGAAGGAAATGCTGCATGTGCGCTTACCTTTTTTAGCATGTCACAATTGTCTGCTCTTATGCTCCTCTACTTTTGCTTCACTCGCCTTCTTCTATGCTAATGACGAGCTTAGCCTAAATTGTCGTTTTGTGACAACGGCTTCGTTCTGATGATAGAAGGAAACGAGAATTTGCTGTCTAAAATTTGAGTTAGTTTTATTTTCTCGCACTGTTGATCTATTTAAACAAAAGTTTGCAAAGCAGCTAACATAAAAGCTACGGAAGTGAGCTACAAACAAAAATCAGTAAAAATCTAATAGAAAATGACGACTCAACAAATCAGGAGGCTAAAAGTTAACATGTAAGCTAGTTTCAGACATCAATCCCAGTTGGAGTAGTCTTTATTGCGTCATCGCTATCGATTGATTCATCCCTGATTCTGTATTGGCTATGTTGACCTCGTCGAAACGCAAACGCATGCTGACGACAAGCTGAGCAACGAGAACGACGACGAATCGATCGGCACCGATCGTCGTCGATCCGCATCGAATCGTGCACTCCTGCTGCTCGTTCTTCGAGCACGACGGCTTCGGCGTTTTCGCAACGCCGTGCTTCTCGCAGGTAAGATCCAGATCGCGGTAGATGAATCCGAAGCAGCGAGTATCGCACTTCTTCAATCACTTTAGCCTCTCGATGCCAAGCTTACTCTGGTTGATCAGTTTTTGGTCACTCGCTCGTGTCCCGTTGCACTCGGCAATGATCTGATTCACAGCCGTCTCACACTCGATGCACTGCTTGTCGACGCACTTGCGGTTGCGCTACTGTGCCGCGAAGATCGACGTGCATGCTTTGGAGTCGTTCTTGCCCGAGTCGTAGAGGTCGTCGAGCGGAGCGCCGCATAGTGCCTCAGCACTCTTACGCGCTAAATTGCTTCACCGTCGTCGTGCCGATCTTGCTCGAGCGAATCAGCTTGCACGCGCCTTCGACGCGGGCGCGGCGCAGCTCGTGTAGGTTTCTCGCAGGCAGACTGCAAACCGCTTCATGAGCGCTTCGGTGCAGAGTCGACCGGTGAAGAAGTCCTTGGGCGTGTCGCACTCTTGCATCCAGCACGTCTTGCACGTCACCGCATCTTCAACGCGGCTGATCACGGCTCGAAGAGCTTTGCACACGTCCTGAAAAGCTTATGCGTCGACCTGAACGGCGCTGCCGACGAGGATCAGAAAAAAGACCTGCCGCATCGTTATGGGCGCCATCGCTGACCGCTGTACTGATTCGTAGATTAACGGAGATGTGAAAGCGATGCTAACAGCTAAATGAACGCAAACACATCAGCAGGACGTAGAATCAAAGCGCAGAGCTGACGAGCTCACAACACGGTGACGATGAAACAATGTTCGTTGTAAAGCAATGAAGCTGTACACCATGATCGGAACATTCACAGTAGATCGTAGTCTCACAGTCTAACACCATGTTGCTCCCTTAGTACATGACTGCCTTAGTACTACTTGCAAAACTTTATCGATACGGATTCAACCTTCAAACGCAAGCAATCACAACTAACAATCACTTTATTTGTAAGTTTCCATGTGTGCTCAGAATTATTTGCCAGTAACAAATTTTCAACTTCTTAGATAAACTGACCACAGGCTACCTGCCGGTTTTCGGTAAAAGTTGTCATTTGTGTTATCAGGTGATAACCCTATTCCTTAGCATGTGTTTTGCCAGAAGTTACAAACTTTGAGGTAATGGCATTTATGTGCGTTTGCAACCAGAGATGGCCATGGGTCGACCCATAAGCCGGGTTGGGCCGGGCCGTGCATAGCAGGTCAAAAAATGTCATGGGCCGGGTCTAAGCTCGAGTGCTGGGCCCGTGGACCTGACAGCCGTAACAAGGGCAGAAAATAAACGTTTCAAAGGCGACCAGCTTATATCTCGAATGTTTCTCGTAATTCTTGACTCCTAAATTCCGACATGAAAACATCGGAAATCAAGTGATCATTAGTGTTGTTTAATAACCCGTTTATCAGACACATTATTAACAATCCTTTTCACTGGTTGCTGAACTGAAGGAACGGTGTAGCAATTTTGGAAATTTGGCCAGCCCATGGGCTGGGCGGGGCCGAAAATTTTCGGCCCATGACTATCTCTGTTCGCAACACGATGCGTAGCACACAGAAGTGATCTGTTTTATTTGACAGTTTTATGCTCAGTAAACAGTTAGTCTGAGCTTTAAACTGTGCTTTGCTGCACGTCCACGTCACATGTTCAAGCGGCAGCTGTTGGTACGTATTTTAAAGCACTTGGCTGATCGTGCCACATTCTTTTTAGGGCGTTGTCACGTTACCTTTGCATCGTTTTTATCGCCATTAGCGTATGTATAAGTGTAAGCTGCTTACCTTGTTGACATTATACGTAACGCTTATCTCTCTTAGCTCTACGCTGATGTTGCCGCCAGTCGCGTGTTCCATCATAATCGGTCCGGTTCGTTTTCTCTTTCAGCAAGTCAGCAAAAGGGAGACGTTTTGTGAAAAACAAAAAATACTCCCGAAAATGCCTCAGCTGCTAGAAGCAGCTAGAGGTCTGCTAGCACTATGCGTGCTAGTGTTGCCCGTGGCGTTCGGGCAAGCTCCGCCTCCGGAGGGTGACATGTCCGTCTGCAAGGCAGCGGCTGGAACGAACATTTACAACTACGTCGTCAAAACTTTGGACGGTGTAAATAAAACCCTTGAAGAATACCAAAACACTGTCGTGATGATCAGCAATGTAGCGTCCTTCTGAGGTTAGTATAAAGTGAACATAGGTTGATCACATGAGCTAATTATTGATTTTTTTAGGTCAAACCAATCAAACGTATCGTGATTTTAATACCGTACTTAGCCGTCACAGTAGCTTGTTTACGCTCGCTTTTCCGTGCAACCAATTCGGCTTGCAAGAACCACCGACCAATGCCGAAATTCTTCCGATCCTGAAGAACGTGCGCCCCGGTGGAGGCTGGGAGCCGCATGCGAACCTGAAAATCTATGGGAAACTCGAGGTCAACGGACAGACTGCGCATCCTTTGTTCAAGTACCTGGAGGTAGGAACTCGGAAACAATTTTCTCGCCAGATATTTGGCAAAAACGTTTTTAGACTTCGTGCCCGCCGACGCAGTACCGCATCGGCGACAAGTCGGGCATCTTCTGGACGCCGATCCTGACGAACGACATTGTCTGGAACTTCGAGAAGTTCCTCGTCGACAAGCACGGCGTTCCACGCTATCGCTTCCATCCGCATACGTGGAACTTTGGAGCCGCCATTGAGCCCTACCTGAAGTTCCTGCTTCAGGAATAGAAGGGTGAGAAGAGTTGTGAAGTGTAAGTTCAACAGACCGGAGTCGAACTTGACAGCTAGCGTTGTTGGTTTCCCTAAATGTCTTTGCGTTAAAGACTGACGAGCGTAAAATTGCGAAATATACGTTACATTTTCCCGTAAAGTACACTTTGTGTGCATAGGACTGTAAGCAGTAATTATGGACGTAACTCACAAATCACGTTTTTCTAAAAATCATCCATGCTCATTTTAGACCTATGAGTGAGATAAGCTGACAAAATCTTTCGTGGTCAGCACCTTCGGCTCAGTGCTGCATGTGATTTATGAGTGGCCGTCCGTTGTACTGTAGTTTTGAACATTAGATCATCAGCTATAAGCTCATCTTCTGCTAATGATGAACTAAGTCTAAATTGTCTCTCTGGCAACGACTTGATTTTGATGATGGAAGAAAACGAGATATGGCTGCAGATAGTGTGTTTCGCGTTTATTTCTGCGCTAATACTGAAGGAGCATTATAAGCTTCACACGAGTAATTGTGAAATTTTACTCGGCACATTCTTACAACACAATAATCGTCACACATACTCTAATTAATCTGGTCGATGAGAAGCAACAAAAACAAGCACAAAGTAAGCTGTTGCAAATTTTTAGTCGCAATTGCATTATCGATCGCGTAACCACTAGCAACTTGAAAGGAAAATTATCTGCAGCAGTGGAAGGAAGTTTCATTGACTTTCACTTTAAAATTACCTGAGTTACAAAAGAGCGAGGAGAAATTTTCTCTAATTCTCGAAATTTTATAGCCGACAAAGTTTCATCTCGGGTCTCTGCTGTGTCTGTTGTAGTTTTTCTACATAGATGGCGGAAAAGTTGTGCGCTATCACTGCTACTTTTTTTCTAGTAGCAATTTCTACAGCTTGCACGGCTCAGAGTAAGATTCCCCAAGTAGTTTTCAAATCTCAATCGGATCATCAGATTTTACTTCAAAAATTGCAGACTGCAACACAACGTGCGTCGGAAACGCTCGTTGTTTCCGATTTTTGGAATCGTTTCCATGCTGCGTTTGCATTTGTAGCGGGAGTTGGGTCAACAATGGTATTTAAAAAACGAATTCTTTGGTGGAGCTTCAATTTCAGACCGACATTTTTCAGAATGTCAACTCGAACAGGTCGTTGTGACTACAAACTCATGGATCAATTTTGGTGCCGCCTCTTCGGAACAGACAGAAATCAATTTGGCAGCATCAACGGGTAAAAACAGCGATGTACTGGGCGGAATTTGTGGCTAGCTCATGTGATATTCTATCCTCAAACACTAATGAAGAAAAATTTATGAACAACGAAATAATTTTAAGAAACCTTGGAAAGCTCTTTCTTTGTCGACGATAAACTGAATCCCAAGACCGTGTGCGAAGCACAGCGTTTTCCCTTTGACACAGTGCATCTTATAAAGACGGTCCCTAACGTTTTCCGCCACAATTGCAGCTAGTCATAGCGAAAATTGTCATCTTACTGCAAACGAGTTTTCCATGATCGTAGGATCTTCTGCGAACACTTCAACAGATGCTATAGCTGCATTTGGCCGGAAAGTCGAAGCTGCGATGCGCGAAATGTCTGCGACAAATCAGTACACATTTTTGCACGCTGTGAATGAGCTAATTCTGCAGTACGCGGTGTCGACTACGAACGCTGGAACGAGCACTGGAACAAGCGTTGGAACAAGCACAGCGACGAAAGTAAACGTTGGAACAAACATTGGAAGCGCTGAAACGAGCGCTGGCATCAGCACAACGACTATGACAAGCGTTGGAACCAGCGTTGGAACTAGCGTTGGAACTAGCGTTGGGAGTGTTGGAACGAGCGTTGGAAGCGCTGAAACGAGCGCCGAAACGAGCACAACGACGAAACAAAGCGTTCGAATAAGCACGACGACTAAGAGAAGTGTTGGAATGGGCACAACGACGAACAAGAACGTCGGAACCAGCCCAAATTCGAGAAGAAGTGTTGGAACGAGCACCACCACCAAACAGCGCGTTGAAACAAGCGCGACAACGAAGAGCAGTAAAACGAGCACATCAACGAGGAGAAGCGTTGGAACGAGCATATCGAAGACGACTTCAAACGAAGCGTTGAGACGAAGCAGTACCACCAAACGAAGCGTTTAAACGAGCGCGACGACCAAAAGAATTGTTGGAACAAGCACATGGACGACGACTCCAAGCGCTGGCATGATCTCCAGCGTTAGCTCTTCGAGCTTTCAAAACTTGTTTAGCTTTTCACCGATATTTTTTGGCTAACGTCACGAGTGGTGGTGCAGCTGCTTCTAAATTTTCAAGGCGCACTGTAACACAATGCAAATTTGTCACAGATGAGGTCATTGTTATTCTAGGGCCAGTGGCCTAGGTGCTATACACAATTTGCGTAAACTAGAAATTTGAATTTTTGACCCCCTCCCCCTCTGTCCATGTAAACGTTCGTAACGTTTGGGCGAATCCTCCCCTACGAAACACTGAAAATTTACGTAAACTTTTAGCTCACTCCCAAATAAATTTTTTTGAAATGAGCATGTTGAAAAGGTTGAATTTTTAAGAAGTAAAAACGAGGAAAAACTGAACATTTTTGCGTGAAAACAAAGCGTTAAAGCCACGATGATCTTGAAAATATCTCTGAAAATGGGCACTGAAAAAGTTGTTTTACGCAAACAACTGGCTCGATTTCCTTCTACCCCATATAAACGTTCGTTATGTTTGGCCGGACCCCCTACCTTACCGGTTTAGGCAAATTGTGCATCATCACCTTGCTGACGGCTCTTGACACACCTGAGCGGCAACTATTGTTTGCGGCGATTTTTGACCTTTCCGTTTTCTTTCTCTTTCCGATCCTGGCCGTGAGAAATGATGCAGGTGGGACGAAATTTGTCTACCTTTTCTCAAGAAATCCCGCGGCGAAAGTTTCAAACAAGAGTTTTAGGGTTTTGGATTTGATGAACATTTATAATTCTCCCAGATTCGGTCGTCAAAACCCCAGTTTTTATTTGTGAAGGCTTATTTCTGAAATATGTTGTGATACGGCACCGGTCTAGCGTGATACCCAACAATGAAACCGGCGAATATAAACGAACAAAAACAGCTGAAATTTGTTAAAAAGCTACATCTGCACCAAAACATCAATCAGCCAAACGAAGTACAGTTCGAGTCTGAACCATGATAAAGAAGCGAGTGACCACAAGCCTCATTCGCATCGAGAAGGATTCCCGCAACACAAGCGGTCATAAAGCAAGCAACACTGCCAACGACCAGGCTTCGCAAGGCAAACGATGCCAGATCCCCGCGTCTCTCCGGACAGAGCGAGCCCAGAAACCCAAGCTGTATACCAATTGACCCAAGGTTCGAAAAACCGCAAAGAGCATACGTCGCGAGCACCTGATTCCTCGGCGAAAGATGACCCGCTTTTATGGCCTCGCTCATTTTCTGAAAAGCGACAAACTCGTTCAAGAACGTTTTGATGCCCATCAGACGCGAAACGCCCAAAACGTCGTCGACACTTCCCTCGCAACCCATCATGTATGCGAACGGAAGGAAGGCATAGCCGAGCAGGTCCTCAAAGGAGGTTACTGCATTAAAATCGACCAATGATGTCAGCCAGGCCAGCACGTTGTCGAAGAAGCGTAAAAGCGCGAGAATGCAGATCAAGTTCGCAATAATGCATGAAATAGCGAAAATTGAGTTGGCAGCACCGTTGCTCAACGCTTGAATGACGCTTCGCTCGCGGTCGTGTTCGCTTACGACGGCGATACGACTCAAATCTGAAAGCTTTCTCGTTTTTGACCGCTCCACTTCGGGATAGTTGAGCTTTGCGACCGCCAGCGATGCGGGCGCTGCCATAATGCTATGCGAGAGGAGATGAATCGGGCATGCACCAAACGATGCGTAGGCAGCGAATAACGACCCCGCGATGGTCGCGAATCCGCTCGTCATTACGGCGAAAAGTTCAGATGTCGTCAATAGCGGGAGATAGGGTTTGATCATGAGTGGTGCTTCGCTCATACCAAAGAAGATATCCCCCGCAGCGTTCATCGATTCGACGGCTGTCGTTCCCATGACTATCCTACATAATAGTATTACAGAGACTTATTGCGATTTTCATAGAAGTGAATTCAGAAGTGTAGCCTATGCTAGAACATGTATCTGGATGGACAATCCTGTGGAGATGGCGAGGCACATACTTTGAAAATCTCTATTGACAGAAAGGAAAAAAGAAAGGAAAGGAGAAAGAAGAAAAGAGGGAAGAAAAGTGGTTGCCAAGGAAGTAAGGAAGGAAGGAAGGAAGGAAGGAAGGAAGGAAGGAAGGAAGGAAGGAGTTATTCTTTACTGCATGGCGCCACCGACATGCTTTACGATGAACTGCATAGCGCCGAGGTAGAAGAGGATTGACACAACGGCGCCGAAGAAAATGATCGTTTGAAGCACGCTGAATGCGAACACCGGTGTCATTCCACATATGCCCGGTGGCGGTGCTGCGATGAACCCATAAACAAAAGACGTTCCAACCTCAACGTAGTTCAGAAATGTCGTAATCTGATTGGACAGCCAGCTGAATGCAATGAAACCGGTTTGCCAGCGCAAAACCAGAAGGCCGAAAAGAAACTGGAGGAAGACACCACTCCAAAGTGTCCGCCAGTTGACCATCGCCGGATTGCGCGATGTGACGTACAGGAAGAAGATGTAGCCGAGTAAGCCGAGAAAGGAGAAAAATCGATATCGATTTTGGCGTGCATCGATCGCTAAGAAGAGAAGGATAGCGACCAAGAACGACAAGTAGGCGCCGATACGCAGTGAGACTTGATGTTCAACCGCAAATGTCTTTGCTTTTGCCATTCTCAGATTAGGCCTTGCCGATTTCGGCAGCTTGGCTCTTTTGTGGTACCACGGCTGGAACAAGCAGATGTAGAGAAAGAGCACCCAGGCGAGAACAGTCAGAACGAGCAGACCGACAGCTCGCTGAAAGTTGATGACTAACGCAGCGATGAGATAAGCGTGAAAGCAGAGACAAGCGATGATCTTCAAGCCGAGTAGGATTTTTGCACCGCATAGTGTCCAAAATTCGGCCACTTTTGCCTGAACTGCGACAACAATCTTCGTCAGTCTGTCGTCGCTCGGCTTCAAATCGCCGCTTTCAGGGGGCCTGTCGTCAGCGACTGTTTCCGGCAGACAGCCGTTAGCTTCTTGAATGATGTCCTTATTGGTGGTGGAAGGTCCAACGGTATCCATTTGTGCTAAATCCTCTCAAAACTGCCACTCTTTGGGTTGTCAAACGTGATAATATAATAGTTTCCGCGCAGTGAACGAAGTGAAGAGGTCCGAGGTTTCTACGCGCTTTGTGTTGGTTCTTCAGAGTTTGCGTCTAGACGGTAAAGCTGTTTACGGTCAAAGCCCCGTCCGAAGACAAGTGTATTAAAGTTGAAATCAAATACGCAAAGCCGTAGCTGGGCGATAACGACTTAGAATTTCGAACAATGAGCTACGTAGTTCGGCGCTTACACGACCGAGGCGTCATTACACAAAGAAACAGCGTCAAGACTTCAATCGGCTGTATTATATGCAGCGCAAAATGGCATTGTTCGACTCGATGGAAAAGTACACATGAGTTGAGTCTCGTGCGTTCCAAGCAGCAGTCATAACGTTATACCAGTCGACGCTTTCCAGTTTTTTTGTTGTTTCCGAAAATGCGTTGAAAACTCCATTGTAGAACAGGCACAACACGCCGTGCTTTCGTCGTTTTTGCGACGAAGCATCATTCTGCCATCGTAACGCGACACACAACACGTGCGGAGTTTAACGTAAGAATTTCATTCTTTTATTATTTTTGCCACGGATACGATGGGATTGCCTATTTTACTCAACTCTAACGCTACATTATAGACACTGAACTCGAGTTATCTTATGCAGCGAAGCTTTTATTCTTTGACAGCAGAAGATGTAGCGCAAGCCTGAAAACTACCATTGGCTTCGGATTAGCTCAGAACAGTGGTACCAGGTACCAAGTCAAATGACATAAGCAGGCAAAATTGTTTTGCTAACATCATGAGAAAAAGTGGAAAAATTTGAGGTACATGAGGAAACAGCATATCATTTTATCTACACTCGAAGGTATGCAGCTGTGAAACATAGCTCGATATTTTTAGAAAGGGTTGAATTACATACCACAACCACTAACTTTCTAGTACATAAAACATATCGTCAAATATAAGCTAAATGCTCGAAATTTACAAAAAAAATCACATATAAAGGCGAAAAATTTCCGAGCATTTTGCTTAATTTTCCGGCATACCCGCTTAGCAGAGGACATATACACAAACTTCTAATTATAAAAAATGAAACAAAAAAGCCAAAGAAACAACGATGTAACTCGTTGGCGTTTACGAGCTACGATACGCGCGAAAAAACATCCTGAACACAATTCCCTGAGTTCGTTCAAACGTGAACGCCTTGTCAAGAAGGCTGCGTCGTACGGATACCTGAGACAGAGACTCCCTGAGGGTGAAACACGCTTGTCTCAATTACGAAAGAATCTGCACAGAAAGAATCGGACAAACTCCCTGAGATGTGAACTGTCTCGATCGCATTAGCTAAAATACCTGAGACAAAAACTCCCTGAGATGACACGCTTGTCTCAATTACAGGCGAACGAAAAATCGATACACAACTGAGTATTCAAAAACGCACGTACACACAAAGATCACGTGACTACCGTAGCTGTACACAACTAGCTGGGAACACACGACAGTGAGATTTTAAAACTACGACACGCCAAATGTATTCAGATGATTAGCTGAAACTTCTACACGCGGACTATCGGAGAAATATTGTTCGAACGCCTGACGTGATTTCTGCAAAATTACGAGCTGAATAGTTGAACAATTTTTTCTTTTTCTTGAAATTTTAATAAAAAATTTGGTTGGAAAAATTTGAATTTAAATTAATAAAAAATTTCCGATGCGTAATATTTTCCTCATTTTTCGCAATGAAAATACACCACAAAAAATGAAAAATTTTTCCAACTTAAAGCTTTTAGTAAAAATAAAAGGGTTGCGAAAATGCGAAATTACTCCATAAAATTTCTAGCCACATGTCTCAGAAATTCACGAAGACTTCGCACAACAAGACGGTCCCTCTTCAGCTCCGGTAAAAATGCCGAAAAGAAATCTTTTGGAGAGCGATTCGAATTTTCGGAAATGACGAGCACACCACGTCAGCCGAACGAAAACAAGACAACCCGAACACAAGACGAAATTTTACAACCACACGGAACGCTCATTCGCCGACTGGTCATCAACGTCAGGCAGATGCCGAGATGTGAGAAACGGGGGAACAAGTTTTCTTTCAAACTCCGACTCTTTGCATTGTACGGTAGAGGCGCCTAGGGGACAAAAACTCGCAAACGTGACAACAAGAGCTGCCTTCCGACGATGATGAAGGTTAGAGCAAAGAGGAGAGAAACGGGCGGCCTTCAAAACACATCAAGAGAGGAGAAACTTGAAGCGCTCTACGGCTACCGTAGTCTGCAGAAAATGTATCATCTCTAGCATCACGTGCGGGCGTACACGAAAAACGTTCCATTAGTGTCAAAGAAGGCCACTGAGCGAAACAGAAAAACATTTTAAGGAAAAAAAAGATGAAAAATGAATCCGTCCGATTTTCGCCGGCGTTCAATGACGACGACGTTCCGCTAACAGAAGTGAGATACAGTAAGCCTAAAACTAAGCCAGTGGCCACCGCATGAAAGACATCAGCATTGAACACCAAAAATGATTTTTTTCCTCGAAATTTCTGAAATAATAATTTTTTAACATTTTTTTTCACAAAAATACTTTTTCTATGCAAAAATCGAACGGAAGTATAAGTCAGCAAAGTCTAATGTAATTGACGTACAATCTGAGGTAGAACGACTCCCTGCACGCAAGAAACTCAAGCATAACATTCACATATATTACATCAAGTATAAAAAAGCTAAAAAAGAAAAAAGAGAAGTTACTATCAACAAAATTTCTTTGCTAGAAAATCCTCAAACGACAAGTCCGATTTCGGGAATTTTTGAAAATTAAAAAATTAGAAACGACTCATTGTCACGCATCACTGGAACCTGAGCTGCCTATTCCCGATGACCCCCGACCGCCGTTCGCTGCTGCGACCGCTGCCTCTTTCGGAGATTCGACGGTGATGGTCGCCGCCGGCGGTGAACCACCGCCGGCCTCATCGGACGACGGCGACGACTGGTGACGGAGCGGACAATTAGCGACCATATGATCGGTGCTCTTGCACTCGTAGCAACATTTTGGCTGCTGGCCGAGGCGGCAGTTTTTCGCCAAGTGAGTGCCGAACTCGCCGCAGTTGAAACAGCTGAAACGGAAAGGAGATCACGTGCGTGACCTCTTGTGGCGTCGATCTCGATTGACACTGACCCAGATTTCGTTTTTACGAGCAGAAAAATGTGTATGTGAGATAAAAGTGTGGAGAAATTTCACGAGGATCAAATTTTTCGTCACGGTATCAAGGGCGCAACGTCCAATAAGGTTTTCATAAAATTTGGATTTGCCGTTTCCGACTCTAAATCAGTGTGATTCAGAAAAGTTGGCTCCCGAAAAAAATTTCGGTTCACAGCGGGCCCAGAAATTTTTTCGCTGCATAGATGGTGTAGAAAATTGGAAATGGTAAAATTATATACGAAGCACAAATTTGGTCGTGAATTACGGCGATTCTTGAAACTCAACTATATATATGGTAATCAGCTGGCTGATAGCTTTAAGCATAAAAGTTTGGCATGCCGAAACTTTTACTGACCGAATTTTTCGGTATTTCTTCTTCCCCAACGGACGTATATGACTTCCAAGCAACCCGGCTCCTCCGATGCCCGTGACCAGCGTTGCCTCGTGGCCCTTATCGGACACCTTCGACTCGAACTCGACATGCTCCTCCTCGTCCAGACTTCGAAAACCTTCCATTTTCAATACACTCTGAAGCGGAAAAAATGGTATTTTTGAAATTTTTCTGTGTATTATTTTTGGACATTTTTTATTTCTGGACTTTTTTACCTGATGGACAAAGACCTCAGCTCCGCCATCGTCTGGTGTTATAAATCCGAATCCCTTCAGCACGTTGAACCACTTGCACCTACCGGTCCGATGACCGGAGGCGCCGCTGGACGGCGCCGACGCCGACGAGCGGCTATCCGGACTGGACTCCTCGAGCGAGGTTGAGCCACCAGTTGTTGAACCGGCTGCAAAGAATCAGCAAAATGGTGGAAAATTCTGAAAATTCCCTTCACCAAAGTCTTAGCGCAACATTTTTACACACGAGTGGGATCGGCAAAGCCGAAAAGGGCATCCTGTCTACGGCAAAACAAAAAAATGTGTTCTGGAACACCTTGGAACACTCTGAAACACCCTGGAACACAGGGTGTTCCATGGAGGTATGTGACATACTGTACTGTATACCTTAGGGCATCCGCTAACTTTTGTCGGCTGGGGGATACGGGGGGAAAGGGGGATGGGGATATCGCATGTCCGAACAGTAGACTATCCTTTCCCTGCGCGCTCCAGGCAGGATGCAAAAATAAATTTGAGGAAAAATGCATGAGTCGTCTACGGGTTACGGTAGCGACGGCAGATGTTCGCAACAATCGGGGCGGGTACCAGTTTTGCGCGGCAAAAAATTTATCACGAACGAATTTTCGAAAATGCTTTTGCAATAACGTCGAAACGGAACCCCCCAGACACAACGTGCAACGCGTCTGTTTGCGTTCGTAGGCTGCTGACCAGTACGAAGAGGTTTTGTTGTTTACGACGCAAAAATGGGACGCGCGAACGCAGAAGAGCGCTGACCGATGGTCAGTCGGTGCACGCACGCGGATCGATTTGTGCCGACTCGGCCGCCGCGTTTTTGTGCCAGGCACTGCGAGAAACACACGCTGGCTAGACGGACAGCGCGAGTGGTCATCAGCACGCGTTGGGCTAGAGAATTTTCGAGAAAAATGAGACGGCGAAGACGTCGGAAGGAACGCGAACGCGCAGCAAGAAGGAGCGTTTTCGAGATAGACAACGGGAAACTGAAATTTCTCAATTTTAGCTGAATTTTGAAGATAAATGTACGTAGCAGCACTGAATAGATAAATTTAGCGTTTTCAGTTTAAGTAGACGCGGGTAAAAATGAATGCAAGCGGAAAGGCGGTGGCTGAATCGAGACAAAAGCTTTCTCTGAGTTAGAAAGTGTGCAGAATCACGAAGAGAAGTCGGCTCTAGGAAGACTTGAACACGTGATGAGTGACATTTCAGGAATCAACCGCGAATCGAGAAAATTAGCGAAATCCGAAAAAATAGACGGTAACTGTTGATAACGAAACCGGAATACTATGCGGATGAATAATCGATTGTGTTCAAGCTAAACGAAATTTTCCTACATATTTGTTTCGCGGAAAACCAGATGAAAATTAGAAGGCGTCTAAACAAAAAGAAATTTTACCGGCACAGTTACCAAAAACGGCGACGAAAAATTTACAAAAAAACATGTACATATCCACAAAATTCTGAACAAATTTTGGTGTTTTTTCACTTACTGACAGAAGCGTAGCTCGAAACAGAAAGAAGATAATTTTCTGTTTCTTTCCATCCGTAATCGGAAAATATTTTTGATCCACTTGCTAACAGCGGCAGTCAAAACCAAAAATTCCATGAATCGCATCGAATCAAATGGAACTGAAATTCTGGTCGAATCAACTCTGATCCAATCAACTTGATTTCGAATCGATTTAACAATCGACTGTCCGCCTTGCTTCGACAAAAATGTTGAACCATTACAGATAAAAGTATTTTCCTGTGTCCAAAATGACTGAAATCCGGCCAGAAATAACAAAATTTTGGCCAAAAATTCATCATCGATCCGCCAGGCCAGAGTCAAAATCAAATGAATCGAATAAAGTTCTGAAACGTCGAATCGAAATTATTGGTTTGATTCCAAACCCAAGCGATTCTAAGTCGAACCAATCTGAGGACCGAATCTAACCGACTCGACTTCGGTTCGAAGCAATTTGATTTCTATTGACCGCTGGATTTGATATCCCTGAGGGTGATCCCAAAACTAGTGCTATTAGTATCTCGACCAAAAATAGCCGAAAAAGAATTGTAGGTTAACACACCTGATCCTGATTGCATATCCAGAGTCATTCGTTTCGAGCGAGCACCGTCATCCCTCGTC
The DNA here is from genome assembly GCA_034691745.1 of Prismatolaimus dolichurus. NCBI lineage: Eukaryota > Metazoa > Nematoda > Enoplea > Triplonchida > Prismatolaimidae > Prismatolaimus > Prismatolaimus dolichurus. The sequence goes on from JAQGBB010000335.1 coordinate 16,575, forward strand.
GGCGTTCGCGCAATAAAATTTCCGAGTTGACAATTTCCTGAGTTTGCCGGACAGCTGACGGGGAGCACGTGATTGATGTAGCACTCGCCAGATGTTATTCTCGACCAAAAAAGAGAAATATTCGTCGTCCACTCACCGGTCTTTCTTTTTCCGAGTCTACAAAACTTTATAGACTATTACGGGGCAGAACGCGAAGTCTGGGTCGATTTTTTTCTGGTCAAAAACGCACACGACGAGGGTGCCAAACGAGGCACGCAGAAGAAGAAGAAAGGCCGACCTGCAGCCACAGCACGCAAACGGAGCCTGCACGCTAGCTCAGCTTTTTTGCGCTACGTTCGCGTATGCAAACTCTTGCCAGCTGAAAGTCCACGCAAACGCGTCACATCGTCTTGCCGGAGAGCTCTTCCCCCGTTGCGCGGCTGATGAATGTATTTGCACTGCGTTGTTGGCTGAACGTGGGCGCTTCGCTCGACGCGCCCCATTGGCGTTTCGCACGTCACGTGAGAGCCGACACCGATCGAGTGCGACGTGCGGCGGCGGGAAGTGCGAACAGCGGACGAGTCGGTTTTGTTTGATTGAGAATTTTTGCAAGAAAAAACACCATGGTGACAACTCGACTGAGGCTGATCTGATCGAGCTGGATTGGGGTTATGCTGGACTGATCTGGGGGTGGGGGTCCCTCGAAAAAGCACGTGCTTGTTTCAAAATCATTTTCTGCTAAATTTTCGGGAAATTTTTTAATTTCTTACTTTTTCATCAAATTAGGCAAATTTTTTTTTCGAATTGTAAGATTTTGGCGCAATCTTTTGCCAAGACGTGAAACCATTATTATTTTTGGTCTAACAACATTTCGAACTTTTCGTATTTTTGCTCTTTCGCCCAAGGAGGGGGATAGGGCGAAAACGCACGTGCGCTAGCACGGGGTATGGCCCAAAAGCGCATGATTGCACATGTAGGGGGATCAAAAATGCAAGTTTTTTTGCGCACGTGATTTTTGCATGACCCCATACCGTAGTGGGACTGCTAAAAGAATTCAAAAATAGTTCGTAAAAAGCTGAACTTATAACGTGCTGATCGGGTTTGTAGATAAATTAATTTTTAGCAAAATTAAAAAAATAATAAATGAGAAAATAATATTGCGTTAGTAAATTGAAATAAATTTTCCGGCTTTCCTTGCGCTCTTAAAAAAAATCGTATGTACCGAATCTGGCCTGTGGCCAAGTATGTCAGCACACCTGAAGAGAGGAAAGTCTGGGCCTCCGCATTTGCGCAGAAAATGTTGTTAGCCATCGTGGCTTGCATACAAGCTATCATCTTTGTCCCCTGGCTGTTGTAAAACTGTGACGTTGGTACATGCTATCTTTAAAAATTCTGAATTTACCGGGGCCGAGATGTTTAGATTTCAGAGTTACACGTAAAGCTACTAAGGTAGATGTTTTTAATTCAACCGAAAAGCTCCAAAATCTTTCGAATCATCGACACCAACTTTCCGTGACAAAACTCCACAAAAAGTGCGAAAACACAGATCGCTAACCCAATAACAAGACTAACAAAGAGTCCGCTAAAGTCAAGTAAATTGTTAGGCTCAAATTTCGACGACGCCTCCAGGCTATCGCATCGCCCATCGATCATGTTGTACTTTCGGAGTAGTGTCGAAATAAGCGGCTTCTGCAGATGTTGCGCCAAGTGCTCCGTCAGCCACGTCTTCCTCGGATTCACGAAGAACGCGGTGAAATCGACTCCATCGAACGCCGTATCTCGCTGGAAGTAGAGAAGACGGCAAAGCGTCTGATTGAATCGCATCACACTGAATGTCTCCGAATCGGCACGAAACACCAGTTTTGGATCAGCTAGTAGCAGGTTAATGATTTTTCCCAGATCTTTCTCCTTAATTGACCGCGTCTCCGCAGCGCGCATAAAATCCCTAATTCCAGTATCGTTGGAAACTTCGTAGCGCTCTTCGTAAGCTGTTTTTATACCGTAATGAATCAGTCGATAATCCTCGTAGAGCATAAGTCGTCCAAGCTCCCTCGCACTCCAGTACTTTGTTTCGACGTTCGAAGGTAAAAGCAAGCTTGACGTGATCAACGAGGCGTAGAGACATTGGAGGACGAAGCAAATCGACGCCCACTGGACGGTGAGGAGGGCGAATGAGCGTCCACTCCTCTTCAACTGTGTTTTCGAGGCTTTCAGTCGATAGTTGAAAGAATTTCCGGAAAATTGTGTGAACGTGATCCAGAAGCCGTTGTCCATATTTGCGACCAGCCAGGCACGTGACGGTGCTTCTAAATGTGTTTTCTCGATCAACGAAACAGTAAAGGCACATAAAACGGTGGCCACCAGCCAGGCCATCCACACCGGAGGTGCAAAAGGTGCGAGCGCCGTGAGAAGTCGTTCCTCGGGACCAGGCTCACTCGTATATAGTGCCTTCTCAGTTGAGATGAAGCCGACTTGTTCGTTGTAGACAGGATAACTAAATTTATTTCCAGCTTCAATCCGCTCTTCCGTCATGCGGTTGACCTCCATCCAGAGGTCGACGGTTCCGTTCTGAACGAATGGACCCATTGCGCTGTAGCTGCCCAGCGTGGAAAGATCGAATTCGTGAATCGTAACGTTCCAGTGAAACCGTTGTTCGTCAAACAAGTATGCGAGAATTTCGGCAATGAGTCCTGGCCCGGGCGGACTGCACACGCTATGGCTGATTTGACTGCGACAATCGGAGTTGGAATCGTTTGAATTAATGCATGCGATAAAGGATTTCATGAAGTCGGCGCCACACGGGTATACTCCTGGAGGATAACTGTAGCCATTTGTGAGAACCCCAAGATGGACGTCCATTTTCTTTTGTGCTCAACGGTGTGGTCGAATTTTATTTTGATACGGTGGGTATATATCGTTTTGCAACTAGGGAGGCATTTCGTTTTACTCAAGTCTTGCGGAAGAAGATTCAAAAACGCAGAAACGACGTCACGTGGGAACGGAAGCAGGTACAACTATTATAGCGGCTGGAATTTCAGGCTGATTGTACGCAATAATTGGCTCTCTGAATAGACAAAGAAGTTTGCGTGTAAATTGCAAAGTTGTGTGCATTGCCATGACGCGTTCTCTAGTATCTATCAGTTTCTGTTCAAACATCTGGCTGCAATATCATTGCAACTTGCTATAATTGTGAGTCCAACGTTGCGGAAGGCAAAGCGCACATATACGACTGAGAGAAAATCATCTATCTCAATGCGCTGCCCGCACATCCCGACCAGTGCAGAACGCCTTTTATGGAAGCTCCCCTGAGGAAAACAAAGGATTTAGACTCGCGCTGGCGATTCATAAGCACATATTACGGCAAAGCTTAACTTCATATTCGGACTGCATAGGTCATGTGTTGACCAACACATGACCAATACAGTCTAAATATCAAGTTGCGCTACCGTAACCTTGCCGAATTTTGGCGGACTCTTTAGTTTAGCGTAGGCTGCCGCCAAACACTGCTGCAATAGTTGAAACAATGACTGGCACGATCATAGACTCCATGATGTTATGCGCCATACGCTCCCTGAGGGCGATGTCGTGAATTAACTCATTTGGTTCATAAATAACAGGAATTTCAACGATGATTATTTGTTTGCAACTGACACGAATAGTAACATATAGCTGAAGCGGTATTCGCTCTATGCTGAACGCCATTCTATACCGAATCGAAGTATCGATAGACGTTTTCTATTGCCAGAATATGCAGGTTGAAAATGATGACGTCAAGGGCATCGCGTCTCATAATCGGGACGGCGGATGCTCGAACGCAGCAGACGTAAAGCTATATTAATTGCAGCACGTGACTCAAGAAGTGATATGATGCATGGAGATGTTTTTCAGGCGAGGACTAGATGCCCCACACGCCCGCACATTTGCTCCGGCGTCACGTGATCGCCTTTTCCAGTGAGGTGCCGGATTGCTGCAGGAACGCTCTGATCATCTCCCTATTAGTGCATCCTGCCTGGAGCACGCAGTGCGTAAGCAAAAGGAGGCTTACTGGTCATTCTGAAAAATCCCCTTCCCCCAGCCCCCCCCCCCCCGAATTCCCCCTAATTCCCCCAATCCCCCGCGGAAGAAAGTTAGCTGACGGTTAGTACGCACTTTTAGAGCAGAAGCAATCAGTGGTCCCATAGCTTAGTTGGTAAAGGCGTCTATCTCATGAAGCAAAGTTCGGAGTTTCGATCCCTGCCTCCGGCAACAGGTCTTTTGCATCTTTTTCTTTTTTTCTCCATGAAGCCAGGGACGTTGAATTTTTTTGTCGAAAATCTGTTTTTTAATTTTTTTACAATAGAGAGAGGAAAAA
>JAQGBB010000336.1:0-20900 GCA_034691745.1 Prismatolaimus dolichurus
AGCCGAACAAAGGTACGACGCAATAAAGACGTCCACCAGCGCATAGCGACGACAAGCAGAACTGCGTAAACGGCTTGCCACTTTTGTCGTAAGCCTATCTCCTTTGCTAGATACAATGCGTGTCGGTCATGCTGTGTGCGGGCACAAACTGGCATTGCAAGCGCAAATGGCAGTAACGTAGCCGCTTCGCAAATAGTACGCCGACGCGCACTTTTGCACACGAAAGAAATGTAGCCGTCATCGTAGCGCTTTTAGCACCAGCACAGAATCTGCAAGTCCGAGAAAGTCGACGCCTTTCTGGTCTATAATTCAACAGTCGCGAGAGGGGAAATCCGCCAACTTTGATTCGGCATTTATATGTTACTCGCCTTTTTTGCTGTCGGCCTGTGGTAAACTATCGGAGTACAACATTGGTGCGCGCAGGATACAACAAAATACAAGGCCGTCTGAGTGACAATCGACAGTCAGAAAACTATTAGAATCGAAGAATTGCGCGTAAATTGGTTTTCTCAACTGCAGTTTGACCTTTTTTGCACCCTGCCTCGGTTTAATGTAGTCATGAATTTTTGAGCGCTCTGTTTATTCAGTGGGGCAATGCTGCTCATTTGAGTGATAGTGCTCGACTTTTGTTCTTTCTGAAAAGTCAACTGGGTCGGCCAATTTTTGAAGTAAAGATCTAAGCTATTTTTTGATCCCGCAAGAGTGACTTTTTGACAATATTTGCGGATCGGTTTTTCGTCACTATTCGAAATTAATTTCTTTGTAAAATGGTCAGATTTTGCAGAATTTTCTGATTTTTCTCGCTAAAACTGCGCAATTTTCCTTTTCTTCAAACCTCCAATTTTCAACTTTTTAACGATGTTATGAATAATTCTGCCCTAACTAGTTTTTAGATGCACTGTACACAGCCACCAATGATCTGTACTTCCGACATGTTGTTTTTCAACTTTTCCTATAAATTGTTATATCTTACCATAAATTTCCTTCTGATCGTGGCTCGCAAGATATGAGCTCGGCAGCATAGCGATGGTGAGACACAAAGCAGCAGCGAGTAACACCAGTGGAAACGGACGCAAAAAGAATTTTTGCAGAATTATCTGCACAGTTCTTCCACGCATCGCTTTCAATCCACAAGTTTTGTTCGACGCCGATATGCAGTCAGGGCAGCTGTGATGTGACGACGAACGCTCCTCGCCGTCGTCGTCATCGGCGCTTGCCATGCGCCATGAAGTTCGTGCGCACAATGTTTTAAAGCTCTAAAATACGTCCTGCAAAAAAAGTTTAAAACGATTTTCAAAAAAAATACAGAAGATTTAAGTCAAGGATGCAGGCCTGATATTGCGAAATTGAAACTCAAAAAACAGATTTTAAAAAATTTATAAAAATAAATAAATTTAAAATTATCTTATCCTCTCTCGCAATATGCTACGCTTGTTGATCGATTCTTGCGTGCGCTTGCTGTTCCATTGTAACCATGGTGCAGCAGCGGCTCGATGTGAGCCATCTACATGTGCACATGCGTCTTGGTTCGATGCAACGACAGCTTCAATAACAATAACGCTTCAGCGAACAATCTAATCTGAGAGATGGCCGAGTAAAAGTTTGCCAAGTTTATTCATACATATTATATGGAAAGAAGTGGCATGAACAAGAAAAACAGTGAACTCTTCAGGGAAACACAGTGGTTCCGAGACGTCGAGATAGACCTTCTAACGGTGCTGCTTTGTGCCACTCGGGTTGACCATGTTGACCTCGTTGGTGGAAGCGTCGGACTGTTGCAGAGGTTTTCCTTGCACACACATGTCACTGTATCTATAAAAACCAAAGAGAAATCGAAAATTCATCTTGAACACCACAATGCATCTATATCTAGCTTTTAAGATAGAGATAGCTTTGAAGAATTCTACTGACCCACTGTTTGGGCTAATTTTTTGCTTGGACTTTTTCGACATTGCGGGTATAATAGTCGCACGCCATCACCTAATAAAATTTCATAAAACATTGTAGACTTACGTTTTCGACTGCGGCGAGTTTAGCAGTGACAATATTAGCTTTGCTCAGAGCCGATTTATCCCTCAACCGAAAGACCCGTTGACTGTAGGCTCAGGCTTCGGCTGCATGCGTTTGAGTTTTCAGACTAGCTTTGAGACCTGTTCCGTGCGGCACGATGCACTGCACAGAATAGTCTTAAAGCTAGTCTGGAAACTCCGAGTTGGTGTAATCGCATATGAAGAAAAGGGAATATCGCTAGAAGCAAAAACTTGGCCTCGGGTATAGCTAATACTGTCACGAAATGAACTCGCCCGTGATCGAAAACGTAGGTTTAGAGTGCCCTTAACCATTCTTATTAGGTGGCGCCATGCGACTATGGTACCGACGTTGCGTTCCCGAGGAGGGATATGCGTCTGTATACCTATCGTGGTAAAACAACCGTTTCCTGTTCTCTGCTGGCACGCTGCAATCGCGCTGATAATTCGTCCTAAAATTAGCTCAGGTTTGCAACTTAAAAACAAACGCTGTACGCCGGAAGAACAGTAAACCATCGTTTCCCATGACGACCTCTGACGCGCAACTGCTGCCGCGTAAACAGGATTGTATTCCACTCGTACAGCCGATACCCGCGCAGTTGTAACACGTTAGATCTGCAAGATGCGTGTGCTTTTTAAGACAAATTTTTTTCCACAGTTCGTACCGTAACTGCGAGTTGTCGTTGGAATTGGTTCTCTCGGAATGTTGCACATATTGACGTTGCATATGCATAGAGTATGTTCCTGTTTAGCTCCTAAAATTAAAAGAAACATCATTATATTATCATTGTACTCGCACTCAACGACGAAGCCAATACTGTTGCTTAGAGTGGCAATTTTTGCCCTCGTCTAGCCCCAGCTCATGAAGGCTTATTTTGCCCATGCGGCCCCAATTTTGCGCCAGGTTTTGAAAAAGACGCTAAGCAATGCGTAATTTAGTGTAGTATTCATTCAAGATATTTTTGAAATAATAGACTACTTTACGGTAAGTTTGGACTACTTTTTGGAGTAATAGTGTAATTGAGGATAACTTAAGGTAACTTTGGTGCAAAAATTTTCAACTACGATTACCTCAACTGTAGCCCCAAAAAACTAATCTACCAATCCATGTGTTATATAATTTATACGGTATTAGGAAGTAAGTGGTCAAAATTTTAAAGTATTTCGATCACATAATATGCTGACGACTTTTAAATGTTGATCAAATTTCACAGAAAGAGGGAGTTCTTACCAAAAAGTGCCCATAAATGGATGTTTTCTTACCGGCACCGGGTCCACGAGGGGAGCCCCTTTGGCTTCGTCGTCGCTTCTCACTGTTTCCGCCAAAACCGCTAGCGTCCAAAATAATCGTACTAAACCTGAAATTTCTTTGACATCCGTGTAACAACCAGCTTTCTCCTCCTGCAGGTGACAAAGTGCTAACACATGATCGACAACTCCTGCAACAAAAAGGGCAGGGAAACGCATCATGTTCGATGGATTCGTTGGTCAATGCATGCTTCATTCAACCCACCGTTCAAGGTGTACACGTGGCTAATGCATGAACCCGGACATGCTCGCAGGTTTCCCTCACAGTTAAGCTCGTTGCAGTTGTAGCATCTGATGTCGGCGGCTCAAAGAGAAAAAAGCGTCAACGGTTTGCATAAGGTTTTCTCCACAAAGAACCTACTCGTGCTTCCGCAATAAAACCAAAACAATACAGCAAGTAAAAACCACGACTGCACAGTTCGCATAGTCCAGCAGTTTTAAGCCTCTTCGGCGCTCACTTGCAATTTGTATTATGCACAAGCATAGCATACGCAGGCATTGTAAAAAGCCTCGTTATCAGCAAGAAAAGTTCTACGTACTTTAAGGCAGGCGCGGCTCATCGGGACTGTTTAGTTATCAAGATTCTACCATGTCCGTTGAACAATTTCAGACTTACATCAGCCGAAAAAGAACAAGCCTAATGTATCAATTCTCAATACCGAGTATCCAAAGGAAACTGAAGCTACTTACAACAAAACGTGGACCAGCTATTCAATGGTATTATTATGTTCGTGTGCAAACGTGCAGAAATTCTAGCTTTTGTTGTTTCGGATCCAAACTAAAATAGCAAAAAACAAGAAAAACAAAGTATCTATGATCTCAACTATAAACTCGAATTTTCGTTTTGCCTAAAGTATCCATAAGAAGCTTGCAGTTGCGTGAACAGAGTAAAACACAGCGAAACAACACGGGCAGTTGCAATACAAAAATTGGCGTGTGTCAGTGAGCCCAGAAATTTGTCAAAGCAAAATAGATCACACTATAAGCGCTAAAATGTCATATCTAAATTTACAACATAATAATCCTAGCTTTATCGCAAACTTGGAGCCTTAAAGATCGAGTATGCGGTCCAAACAACGTCAATTTTATATTCAGTGTTTTCAAGTTATCTGAATATCATATCTGCTCTCTTCTCTATTCTATCTCAACCCCTCCCCTCCTCACCCCTTATTTTATCTTTCCTTTCTTCTCCTATTCTATCGTATTTTTTCCGCTGTTTAGGTCCTAAAGAAGCTTTACAGGGTGAAGCGAAACGTCGACATATAGTTGTGTGTCTCGCTTCGTTCGATTAGCTCTAAGAATTTCTCCTCTAATTTGTTTTCAAGTTGCCTACGAGTAGCGAAGGTGTCACACATGTATCAAGTTTCAAACCCAAGAACGCGTTCTTGCACATCTGTGCAGATTGCGCATTATGTGCGATTATTGATTGAGCTGCGAGACGCATACGCAGCCCTCAGAGTTCATACAAATTCTTGCATAAACAACACATGGGGATATCCACATTCTGCGTAGAATAAAAAAACGCGATTTTTCGGTCCCCATTCCCTTAGTAAAAGTTCGTAAAATTTTGGATAATATTTACTCCCTCTTCCACAAGTCTACGTAAAATTCGTTTTAAGCTAAATTAATGTATGTTTGCAAACAAGGTCCCTACACTTTCGCCTGCGTCGAACAACCGAAAAAATCCTTGAAATCCCGCAAAAACCATAGGTCAAAATAAACTGACACCACTTTTATAGACAATATTTTCCGGATCAGACCAAAATCAATTTTTTTAATTTGTAAAGTTTTCGAAAAATAGCACCATCGAATTCTACGTAGAATTTCATAATTTGTTATGGCTTTTGGCGAAAACGACGAAGACTTTGTTAGTTTGTTGCTCGTTAGGCTCTGCAAGCCAAGCGACGCTTACACTCGCAGCTGAACCTGCGTCTATGCGAATCATCTGCAGCTGAAAAAATTCACTCAACGGCCAGAAGTCAACGAAAAGACAGTGTTAGCCTCAATCCCTTCGCTTCACTCGACATACTAAATGTTTAAACCAACAATAACTATTCAACTAAAAATTTCTGAGATAAAAAATTGATGAGGTCGAAATCAGCTGACTTCAGTCGCGCTGTGTGCCATGTTATGCCAAATGAATAGCGCTAAATTTGAATTTGTTTATAATTAACAGCAAGCGACCTTCGCCAAAGCGTCAAGCGTCTCCTCTTGTATATAGAGAAGTTCTAATATCACTGCTTTGGTTCTTCGAATTTTTGGTTTTCTCTTCAGCGGTTGTCGGTAACGGCCACGGAGCGGTCTGCTCTTCCGTGGTTCTGAGCTCATCGGTGGTAATTAGGTTCCCATCGGCCCATCGTATATCTTCCCAATATTCTTTGTTTCTTCAGTTGTCGTCGGCTACGGTGTGGTCTGCTCCTCGGTGGTTGCGGACGCTTCGGTCTCCTCCTCTGTCGTTATCGGCTCATCGGTCGTGGCTGCATACAAAAAAGTATTGAAAATTTTGCGGCAATAATTAAAGTAATTCTAGCAGTTGTTTCCCTCCCACACTTGCGCGTCGAGTCAATTGCAAGTGTGTTGCTAAAACAAACAATCCACATTTTTGCCATCTTGTTGTTGAGAATTCGATATGTGCGCAGGCCGAAGCAGCACCGGCTCACAGACAACAAGGTTGAAGCCGTTCGGCAAACGTTTCTTGCGGAACGACGTGGCCATGTCTTACGTTATTCTTACCGAGATCTACAACTCAACGGGCGCAAACTACACCGTCTGCGGAGACGAGCGATCGGATCCAGCGCTTATGGAGTACTTGGGAGCCTACTTGCAGAAGAAGATGGGCAGGGATGCGTGGTACAGAGTTGGCCGTTATCCACGAGAGGTTCGTCAATCCATCTGGTACACCAATAATGAGTGAATAAAAATTCAAGTCAGCTTTTTGTTAAAGGTATTAAACGCGCTCGCTCGAGTGGGATACATCTGCGTCGCTATGGCTGGTGAGGGTGACCACAACTCCGAGGTGAAAGGTCGCTGGACGTGCTACAAACCTCCACCGCACACGTGACACGCGCTGAGATACAAATTCGCATCTTCCAGAAGGCGAGCTTGCACAATTATGTCTTCTACTCAACGTGTGCAACGTATTTTTGACTGCTGGTATTTAAAAAACATTTAACGTTTTGCAAGTCTTCGCACTTCCGTGCAAACCTTACCGTATTTTTCCACTTTAAGCCTACTGGTGCTGCCGCGGGCTATGAACTGTAAACGGGCACAATTTGGAAGATTTTTTCTAAAATGGCTAGAGTCAAGTTATACCCTCGGGCTGCAAGTGGAAAAATACTTTATAGTTCTGTCTCCGGAGAAAACCTTAAATTTCCGAAAGAGCGTAAATTTGAATATAAATTTGAACCAAAAACTGAACGACAGCTTTACCTGCGCACATAAGTCGAAATCGGCGCACATCAACCATAGTAGTTTCTGTTTGTCTATCAAACACGAACTGTCGCTTTTGACCTGAAACCAACAATGAAACATTTAGCCAAATCCACTTCCGGATTGAGTGATACATTGATAGTTCACGTTCAATCTTCTTTACTACTGCAGAACGTGTGCACAGTCATGCTACAGGAAATTTAGCCACAGTTGTGCGTCTAATATGTCGGGATTTTGATCTTCTTGTCTGTGGTTATCGAAGTCTCAATAGTCAATCTGCTCTTCGGTCGTTGTTTGGTAGCCCTTCTGGTTCGAAACATTATCGTCGTCTTCGATCGGCTTACCACCCCCACGATAGGGGTCTGGTAAGGGAGATGCCACTCGCCTGTTTTAACCATTTTGCAATTTTGTGCATATTCTTGTAGAACTCGTCGAGATGAGGCGATTGAGTAGCGGAAGAAGTAGTTTTAACCTGTTTTGAGTCAAAAAGTATTCTTCAAAGTTGGCAGATTTTGGGGTATAAAGGCGCAGAATCCACTTTTATTCCACGGCGTAAACAAGTTGAAACTGCACTTTTCTTGGGTAATCGATTACGGCGAATCGAACAGGGTGCGAAAAAACCGACCAGACAACTCATCTTTGGTCAAAAACCCATGTTAATTCGAAAAAAGCGCACTACAACGCATTTAGCATCAACGCGCGCGCACTTGCAAAAAACGCACCATCCGAACGAACGACAGTCGAACCAAGCAGGCAAACCAAGAGGAGTCCTATCGCGAAAGGGTACAGTTGTCCCTAGCCTGAAGGCGGGGGGCTTCGCCCCGCACCCCCAACCTGGGATGATTATAAAGAATTGGGGGAGAACAAACGAGAATCGAACGAAACAGGCAAACTAAACGGAGTTCTTCGGCGAATCCGAAACCGTGCTTTTTTTGCAAGTGCGCGCGCATCGATGTGAAATTTTCGTGCGTTTTGTTCCGAATTCAAACCGGTTTTTGATCAAAAATGAGTTGTCGGATTGGGTTTTTTCGCTCCCAGATGAACTCGCCGTGGTCGATTACCCCAGAAAAATTCGATTTCGACTTATTTACACCGTGAAATAAAAGTGGATTTTGCGCCTCCACGGCTGGAGAATTTGCGTTGGCGTAGCTGCAAGTTTGTGCCGTTTGGCAAATGAATCACGCGTTTAGTTGTAAAACAATAAATGTCAGCATGGAAATTAACCATTTGAAGCTCTCGCGGGTCAAAGCTTGCACCGGTTACACCAACACGAAGTTTCAAGACTATCTTTCATGCTATTCTGTGCGGCGATTGGCGCCACACAGAACAGACCTGAAAGCCATTTTGAAAACAATCATCTGCAGTCTAAGCTGAGCCTAAGCCTAAGCCTGAGCCTAAGCCTGAGTTTAAGCCTAAACCTAAGCCATGAATCTTTGATTACTGAACGCGTGATTTATTACCAGCGCGCAACAGCACAAATTTACAGCTGCTATCACACAAACAATGCGACTGCGCGCACGAAATAATTCGATTTTGGGTCAAGCTTTGTTGCGGAAAAATGATTAAACTAACTTATACCGCACCTTAATTGACTAGCCTTGATGAGCACTGGAAGAATGTCCAAGAATTTTCGTGAAAAATTAAGATGATATACCCTTTGTCAGAGCTCGCGATAGCTGTGCCTCTCTGTCCACTGAAGCAGCCCACACGTGCGCTCCGACGCGACGCATTCTGGACGCCCCGGAGTTCGCTCTCGATCGTTCTCGTTGGAGTATCAGCAACAGACCGGGGTTTGCTTGTTTCGCGCTTCGCACTTCTCGCTACTCTCGCACCAGTTAGGATCTTTCACGCATTTGTTCCAGTAGAAGATCGCTTTGTTCTTGCAGTAGCATCTGACGCCGTTATCATCTATAAAGTAAAGGGTAGGGACTACATATAAGACGCCCCGTTAGAAGCGGCGTAATGAAGTACCTTTGTTGCCCTGAAACATGCACATCGCGTTTTCGCTAGACTTCTCATTGCTTGAGCAATGTGAGCTGTATGTTGGCACTCCTTCAGCTTTTTTCGCGCATTAATCTAAGTCCAAACTTCACGATGAGTCGGCGTCACAGACGCATCCCATAATCTAGCTTCCTCCTATGGCGACTTCTACAAAAGGCAAAAGGGCAAAACTAAATTTTTCTGACTCCCCGATCTTGTTCATAAATGTCCGCTTAGGCCCAACCCGACTCACCCGTTCCAGAGACTCCACGTGGACGTTTGGCACAACGAGTACCTTAACACTCATTCTCAGGACTGGCCTTGACAAACCACTACATGTGTGAACCCGGGCGCATAAACCGGCCAAAACGCAATTCCCACAAAATTGAGACAAGCAGAAACGAATGCATATTCATTTGATTGTATTCAGCAAAAGCCTTACCAGATTTGCATATTATTCTGATTGCAAATTGTAAGTACTAATTTCAAAACTGTTCTTCGTTTTGGAAGCTTACTAAATGGTTTTGTAATAAGCTGGCATTAAAGTGGTGAAGAGCCCAGACTAAAATTCTTTTTGACAAGTCGGACGTACCGATCTTCGAGGGCCACTGACGCACCGATACGGTGCGACGGACCTGAAACCACTTGACACAAAACCATCGTGTACGTGTATATCAACCATTTATACGTAGAAAGCAATTTCTATGTTCTGGAAAAAATTCTACTAAGCTGCTGGCACATTTTTCAGAGCCTTTAACACTGTTCACAGCTTTCCTGCTCGGACAGCGTTAGAGTCAGTAATTTGGGGCCGCTCACTCCATGCCGCCATCGAGCAAATAAAAAAAATGCCTTGCTTATTTACCAACGAACTTTTTCTCAGAAAGTTTTTCCAAGCCGAGGTAGTAATATTTACAAAAAATTCGATAAAAATTATGCTAAATGGTGCTTAATTACTAGTATTCTCAAATTACCCTAAATTACACCACTTACTCTAAAAGTACCCTAAAATTACCCCAAAGTTACCCTACTGTTAAAACTTGGTCCAGAATGCGAGAAATGAGGTCCCCATTGGGGGGGGAGCAAAAAATTTTGTTTTCCCAACTACCAACTCTAATGCAGCGTTCAGCACAACCCTCCGTTCGGTTGCTTCAGAACGTGAGCTGTTCGCTTTCCCACGTCATCTGATTAGCTGACATAACAACTCCCAACAGGCGGTATTATTAGCTACTCAACTGGCCGCAACATTTGGTAGGCTCTCGGTTTGTTTCTAAGAACCACCGTCTTGTGAGCCTGACTCATGCTAGCTATTATATATCCGTTTTATATTAGCAGTTGTCGTTCATTCGTTGGGTCGGTCTTCCCGTTCGCCTGCTAGCTGATTGCACAATAAATAAACAACATTACGTGTAGCTTGACGCTACACCTAACAGCGTTAATGTCTCAAATTTTGGTTGAAACTAGGGATCGGTCGGTGGCAGGTGTTTGAAAAAAACCTGGGCATTGCCCGCACAGGTGTGCCCAGGTGCCCAGATGATGCCCAGGTTTGAACTTCGAGCCAGCGACATCTGCTACACGTATACATGTTCTACGCCAATATTGCACGTTATAGGTCAGATTTTTCGTTTCAAGTTTATTGTCCAGAGTTTGGACCAATTGACAGCGGAAGTTAACTGCAGTTTTTAAAAAAGTTTGTCTTTTTGATCGGCAGGTGCCCAGGTTTGGCTCAAAAACCTGGGCACTGCCCGCCCAGGTTGCCCGCCCAGGTCCGAACCCTAGTTACAAGTGGATAAAACTGACCCGATCGGTCAGTGATTCCTATTCAATTGGTCAGTGATGACACTCATGTTGAACATTCGTTAAACAACCGGCAGTCGACCCATCATCCATCGACAGCGGTTTCCTACGGTGTAGTTTAGTGCAAAATCCCCGATACTCTTTATGCTCGCGACACTGGTTGTGCCTGTGCAAATTTTTAGGTGTTGCTGGTCCACCAGGCCCTGCCGTAAGAGCAAGAATAGTTCATGAGATGTGCTAGGTTCATTTTGGCGTTCATAATTGATGATTTTAGGGCCCGCTTGGTGGTCCTGGATCATGTGGGCATTGTCCGCCAGCACGAACGGCGCCAGGCTACTAGTACTAAACGTGATCTTCGTTAATTCGTTATCAAACGCCAATCGCTCTTCCAGCGCCTTCGCTGCAGCTTCTGACTGCGACGCATTACAAACGCGGAAGGACCTTGATATATATATCTGGCGCTCGACTGGCACGCTTGCTGCATTTTCCGTGATTCTCGCCATAGTGCTTTACGCTTGCAATTTTTTTCTTGGGGATAAAGGTTTTCGGTTAATGCTGTCGTGCGCACTGCATTTCACTGATTACATGCCAGTCTCGGTGTCGTAAGAAGTTTGAGCGGTGCCGTCAACACATGACGGCACACACCGAAGGAAGACGGTTCCAGAAAGTTTACATGAGAGATGACGTTACGCTACGTTTGAGTGCTAGACGAGGGGAAGGGGACAGAAATTATCAACTATCAGGTGACGTCATATGTGGATGACTTTTTACAAATGAAAATCGACAAAGAAGTAAACGGAAACAACACGTAAACTTTTGCACTTCTTCCACTTCGAAAGCTCACCAAGTAAAGCATCACTTTCGAAATAAGAAGTCTCGCGAGCTGCAATTTTTTAAAAGATCTGCAGTTAAAAAAGGCAGGTCAAGTTCAAAGATGGCCTATGCAGCATTCTTCGTTCTGGAACAGCGTTCGAAAAACTGGAACGCGCTGAGCAATAGAACACGCGAGAGGTTGCGGCTCGATTCTCACTTTCCGATCCAACTTTTTTGCAATTTTTGCTCTACTAGTTTTGCTTCAGGAAAACCAATACCACTGAAGCAACAGAGAAGAAACCGGTTTTTGAAGCGGAAAAACCAGTTTTGAAGCAAACGTGGCGTCAGTGACTGTTGAGGTTCTGTACGACCGACTGTTTCTTCATTGTGATCCACGCCCCTGAATTCATTCGTAAATATTGACACATCACATAGAAAAATTTGAAACCTAATTCGTGCACGCAACATTGTGCATGATTCCTGAAAAGAGAACCAATTATTTAGAATGATGCGGGAAAGTAAACAGGAAACTGAACGCCGACACAAAATTGGCGTCTTGTGTAAACATAACTTGCTCGAAAACTCAGCGTGTCACATTGCAGGGGTATGGCAAGCTCAGCTCAGTCACAGCGAAAGTTCTTCTGTACAGTGCACCATGTGCTCGGAAAGAGGACGAAATTTTACTCTAGGCTGTGCAATTACCGAAACATGCGATCAGGCGCATGTTTTCAAGTCCACTTCAAAACTGAGCGTAGATTCCTTTTCCCTGCTCCTTTTACCGGCACTCAACGCTCTCGATTGCGCCATTCACTTCAAACCCTTAGAACCCCTCAGCAGCTATACGAACCTATCGGATCCACGCTCACTCCCTTCAGTTCTTCGCTCCGGCGTCGCCACCACCGATGACTGGCGAATTTTGAACTCGAACCGCTGGTCGGTGCTGAACTACGCCTACCCGTTCGCGTTCGATCAGCTAACAATCGGAATGAGGCGTCCAGAAAAAGGGAACAGCAACTGCATTTCGTTCGCGTTCCTCGTCCATCCGTTCCATTCGGACGTTTGGGCGTTAACGCTTTTGTTCCTATGTGCGTTCTTGGCAACTGCGTTTGTCATTAGACGATTTCATCTTCGTTACGCAGTTCGCATGATTACGCTTATGCTCGACCTTTTCGAGGGTGTCACATGCACGCTCTACTCGGCAAAGCTGACGGCTACAGCAACGACGTTGGCCGCTTTCGAAGAAGCCCCAAACTTTGCACTCTTATCGGAAAAGGTGGCCAACAAGGAGCTTACACTCGTGACGCACACGGTTATCGATTTTCGCTTCGAGTTCATCAATGCGTCGAACTCGTACGAGGTTCGAAAATTTCGCGAAGCCCTCGAGCTGAATCCGCCTGTCGTCGTGAGTGACACCGAGATTTGTATAAAGTTGGAATCAACAGAACCGACGTATTTTGCCTTGGCTCTCCGCGACGAACTGCTAACTTTTTGTGAAGAAGAGATCCTCACGAAACGCGTTCAGCTTTTGCTTATTGGGCTACCGGATTTTCCCTTGCTTATGGGATCTTTTGTCTTTTCGGCCGAAGCGGAGAACGTACGGCGTAAGGTGAGTAGACTGGCTGTGCAGGGTATTGCGGCCGCAGAGCAAGTGAGAATCGATCGGCGGATGAGATCGATGGCGATGATTACCGACGAGCATAACATCTTCCCTGCGAGGATCAGTAGTGATAACGACGATCCGATTTATACCAGCGACATTGCGGCATCCTTTTGGCTTCTACTCGTCGGTTTTTCTGCGGCGACCGTTGCCTTCGTGATGGAGAAAAACGACGTGCTCGTCTAGCTTCGAACCTGAGAAACATGACATGACGTGTTCTCGTGTTTAAAAACCAGTTATCGAAGTTCAATGGAACGCTTGAATTTTATTCAGATTTTTTACGTTTTTTTGTTGCTTGAGAAGGACCTCCCCAACGCCCCCCTTTTGAGTCCTCACTTGTTTTCAGCCCCATCGGTAAAGTTTGCACAGTCGGGTGGAGTGCTACAGAACGTAAAATTTCATGGGTTTTGTACTCGTAGATCGGGCTGCTTGACTGCACTATTTCTTGATCCATGCTTGCAAATTCTCCTGGCTAACACAGAAAGGTCACTGCCATACATCCTTGCTTATTCGTGTGGGATGTTGGCACATAAAATTTTTTACTAAACATGGCAACTCCTATCAAAGTATGCAAAAGCAGCTTAGCGCAAACGAGTGAAGAAATGTACGCCAAAGCTGTGAAAGTCTGAACGGACCAGTCGCGCTAATTTTGAAAACCCGATTTAGCATTTTTTTGACATTTCGAACTTTGAAGACAAAAGTTTTGTGCTCTAAAAGAACGTTTACTGAAATGGAGACCTGCTGCAATTTTCTCCTTATGTTACTGTCAGTTCTTTTTGCATCTCAGCTGCAGTCGCCGTTACATCGCCGCAAGCAGCAAGATCGCCTTCTAAACGAAACTTTGATCCGCGCGACGAGGAAGGCATAATTTTTGTGCTAATGGCACTAATTGGCGAAGCAAGGCATTCAATCCACGGCTGACGTTGTTACATTTTAATTTTGACCTTAGGCCCGTCTACACGTGGTTCTACTCTTCACGTAACAACATTTTCGATCCTTGCCTCGGCAAGTAACGTTGTGTATGGACTGACCGCTCTGATGCATCTCGTACTCATGGTCTCTCTCAGGCTGATGGAACCCCTACTTGTATAGAGAGATAGCCAACGATGATCAACTATCGGGAGTTTATCCACAAGAAAAGCGAACAGACCTCGGTTTCGATTTTCCGTATTTCGGCTTTCGTTTCAACTATTCGATCGTGAGTCCTCATCAATCAGTACAAACGTTGCGAAAACGATTCGAACCATCGTGAGACGTATGGCGGAATTGTCTATCCAAAGTGGACTGTTGTCTCTGCGCGCTCGGTGCGTACGCAAGTCGTATACAGGACCTGGCTATCCGGCGAAGGTCGCCGACGTCTATCCGAAGTCTATGCTCCATCGATGCGAGCCAGATCACCTGCAGTGCGAGGTGGTTGGCGCCATAGTGTACCCAAAATGCAGGCCTGGTTATAATGCAAACGGCTGCTGTACTTGTGTGCGAAAATAACGAAATGCTTAGCACGTAAATTTGAATACGGCTTCCTCTAATTCGCGCGTTTGGCTTAGAGATCGGAGACCGCTGAGTATGATGAATTGATTGATGTACTAGCATTTCTTCACTGTTGTGCCGTGTCTTACTTTGTGTTTTCATATGCTGACCCGAGAGCACTAAAGGTTCAAAGTTCTTGCAAATTTTGACCCGTGGCGCCGAAAAGGTTGGCTGGGCTGACATAGAACGCAACCGTCGTCTCGAACGAGTATCCGCGCTCCCCCTTGAGGACCTTCCTCACATAGTCGGTGAGGTCGCGACCGGCGAGTTGATCGCTGTTCAGGATAGCGTCCGTCACCGCGTAGCCCTCGTAGACCATTACCGTGTGCGTAACGCCTCTCCGACGTCGATGACGATGTCCGTCAATCGTCCCGACGCGTATAACGAGAGAACGGCCTGCACGGCGACACACAGCACAGGCATGTTGAACGTTTCGAACATGATCTAGAATCGAATTGTTTCGATAATGCAGTCAAAGCATGCTTCGTGATGCCCGACTACCTATCTTCTCAGCTCCATCGACAAAGCCAAACACATTTGCCCAGCTGCTTCAGTCGGTTGCTTTACTCAGTCCGCTCAGCTGCTTCCCAGAATACGCACTAGACACATTTACCAAATTAAAGAAAGTCAATGAAATACATCCTGCCGATAAAACAAACAAGAAATTTAGGTGTTTTTTAACACTACAGAACTTCCTGGAACACGCTAAAACAGTCTTGAACACGTTAGTACACCATGACCTCTTCTCAGTGTGCCTAAAGTAATTTGTTTGGCGGCCGAGCGGTCGGGAATACAGGCAAAGTAGCCGATATTAGCTCGCTTTAGCAGCAGGCCTATCGTTTTTCTTGCGCTTCGCGCTCCAATCAGGATACAAAATCATTGGCGCTAAGCATCGTTGCTGTTTAGAGCAGAGAAAAGTACGCGACACCAAGAAGGTTTATTTAGAGCAACTGACCACTCCTTTGCAGAGCGATCCGAAGTAACCTGCGATCCAAGTCAATATGGAGCAATCTTCTCTCAACGGCATTACCACGTTTTCGAACCTTTCTACCGAGCTGTCGAAGCTCTGTGCGCAAACGTTTAATCTCGTCCGCCAAATCGCCGCCAACCTGTAGCTGCGACTGTTTCGCCTCGCCAGTCGAAGCTTTTATAGCCGGGACCGCCGAGCGATCGAAAAACTCGAACGGTAGCTTCACGAAAAACACCAAGATATGGATCAGAGTAAGGAAGCTCGCCCCAAGATACAAGCTCAAATTGCCGCCGAGTGAAGTGACTAACTGAATCGCGTCCATTATGAGATACTCGTCCACCTGCTCGTAAACGAATTTCGTCGGCTTCAATTTCACGATCGTCGTCGCGTTCAGGTCCTCCATCTCCGGGATTCCTGTAGTCGTCGACGTGAAAAGAAACACCGTACAATCTCGGTCGGTGCACACCTGTGAACAGTTCTCGAACTGAAAGCTTTCAGACACCGCTTTGCGACACTCTTCGTCGCCCAGATGCTGCAGTCGGTCTTCGGCGAGTAGGGCGCAGCTTCGAAGCCCCCGAGGGAGTTCCTCGAACTTTGGGACGACCTCGCGCGTGAGTGGCGTGCATCCGCACGCCCAGACAACCGCCTCAACGGCGCACCAAAGCTTGCATCGACTGTAAGCTCCCTTCGGGCTATTCCAGCAACCGCTCCGGCGCAGATTCACCGAAGTAGTCAACGTTTCGAGACTAAACTCAACGATTTGTTTCTCATTAAGCGAAGCTTCTATGGGCGGCTGCTGCCTTAACGCGTACTTTCCACCGAGATCGAGCTGAATCCGATGCAACTCAGCGACTCTATTTCCATAGAGCGCTTCAGCATGCGCGGTTAGCGTCACATGATCGTACGTCGAGTAGAAGGCTAGCGGCGTCTCGCCGTCGAAGCTAAACGGGTAGCAGACTATCTCGTTCTCGGCGAGATCGGTTCCGATGTACCAGAGTGGACGCCGGCACAGATTATAGGCTGTGCTTCGACGCATGCTCGTGTGCAAGCTGAATTGAAAGCTGACGAGTCGTATCTGCAAAACGACGCATAGCAGCTTCGCGGTTAGCTGAAGGAGGTCGCTGAAGTTTGCTCCCACACGCGCGTAGGCTCGATGAAGCCTTCGGACCGGTGGAGCTACCTCAGAATGGCTCGTCGAAGCGGGCGTCATTTCAAGGTTGACGAGTCGGACGAACATCGCTGTGGTGAGGCCAAGAGGATTTTTCCATTTCTGACCAGGTCAAAAACGATACCCTTTTCCAAAATTTTTTCCATTCTCAGACACATAAAATGCAAAAAATGGCAATTGCGTGCAAATACTGATGCAGCGAAAAACCAATAATCGCGAAATCAAATTTTAGAGAAGAAAAATTGCCCAAAAATTTCATTAAAATCTAAATTAGGCGGAAACGTGTCCCCTTCAGAAAATTTTTCCTTTTCTTTCCGTTTTTAGGTGAATCGGAAAAAATTCTTTTGCGATTTTTTCCTTTTCCGGAAAGATAGAAATTTTTTTGGTTTTCTTCAGGAAAAAATTACTATCGTTAGCTAGCCGTCATTATTTGTGCTTTTGTGGTTTACGATAAGTTCTGCCTTCAAACTTCCCAAGACGTTATAGTTCAAAAATACGAAAATTTTAAAATAAAATAAAAATAAGGAAATTGCATGCATATTGGCTACAGTATGCCAAAGCAGACAATAAGCCCTGACGCCTGAAAGCTACTGTCTGAGTAAATTTCGAAGTAGAGCTAGAAATTACAGCCGATCGAGCTACAGAAGACATTCAACGTCAGAACAAAGGCAAAGCTCAAGAGAGTGCTTACCAGCTGCCGAAGTCGCCGAAAAACGTGTACTCACAGTTGACGATTTTGTAGGTGCTGAGGATCTTGTTCTTATTCTCGACGCTGACTTCCGCGGCAACAACGGCAGGAACGTTCTCTTCGGCGATTGTCGCTTGAAGCGTCTTCATCTTGAGAGCGCCCGGCGAACGCACTTGGGCGAGGACGATGCGATTGACGTACACCGGCACGTCGCCATCGCCTGCAAATTTTTAAGAAAGTACAACTGTTGAACTTCCAAAGGATTAGGCACTCAGTAAGTAAAATCCAAGCGAAAACAAAGGCGAAACTATTCAGGAGCCAAAAAATTAAGATTTTTAGTAATTTTAGAAATTAATTAGTTTTTCATGCATTACGTGTGCTCTAAAATTTTCGAGCTGTGTTCTAAATTCGAGCTTTATCGCATCCTGGCTGAAGCACGCAGCGTGAAATAAAAGGAATAGCTATACGCTCAAACAGAGATTCTCGCCTTATCCCCCATTCCCTTTATATCCCCTTCTGCCCATATCCCCCCTATCCTCCAGCCGACCAAGGTAGCGAACGGTGCGAGCAACTTGCCAATGGTATGTACCAACTTGCCAACAATAGTGGATTTGGGGGGGGGGGCGGGCGAAGCCCGCAAACACAAATGGTTTTTTTTGTTTTTTACAAGACAGCAAGGAAAATCGTAGCACGGCGACAAATTGTGGCCTTTTTTTCTCTCTTGCTTCAAAAACTCGTGCTCGTGTTTTTTGTCAAACGGCAGGATGCCTTTTCGGCTTTGTCGATTCACTTGTTTTAACCACCTCATTTGGCTTGTGTTTTACTAACTGCTTTCCCGTTATACTTTACCCGGTGCTCAGAAACTTTCTCTCCTACCGCAATCCTTGAAGACAATCCTGTGCTTCGCACCGCTGTTGGGCGTATCGCTATCGGTTTGGTGAGTTTTCTCGTTCTGGACCTCATCGAATTCGGGGAAGACTTCAGCAGCGGCGATTAAGACTAAGATAATTGAGAGAAGAAAAATGGAAACGAGGGACATGGTCGGCAGCGATTATCGACAATCGTGAACTAAAAGTGAATTTAAAAAATGCAATCTAAGTGCCGCAATGACCAAAATACTGTAAGCTTCTTGAAAATGAACACTCGTCATTTATATAATACTTGGTGAAAACCAAGTCACCAACGCCGACGTGGCATTTGGGCGTGGTGAAATTGTTGCGGCCTTCAACTTTTTCAAAGAAAAGCGGAAGTTGGAATATCGCCAATGAAATGGGCGTAACTTATGAGATTTTCAAAGCCAATCGACAAGGACGACAAAATTTTGCGTCCTGCATGGAGCGTAGCGGAATCAAAGGGATAGCTAAGTGGTTAAAGGTCCATTATCCCCATTCCCTATTCTCCTTCCCCCTCAGAATACAAGTTTGCGAACGTCATAGATAATCTAGTACAGTATGTTCTATGTCTATAAGGTGGAGCACCATTCTAGTAGCAGGAGTAGTAGGAGCACCACCAAGTATTCCATGCTATTCCAGAGTGTTCCATGGTGTTCCAGAAGCAAAAAATTTCTCTACGTCATTTGTTGTTGTTTACGCAGGATGCTCTTCAGCTTTGCCGGTTGCTTGTTACAATAATGAGAAGAAAAAATAACAAAGCGCCGTTGGCGCAGCGTACGTCGATACGGTATCGTGAAGCGGATCGGCAACACCAAAAAGACACATTCGCCCAAAAAGGGGAAAAACGCAAATTTGTCATTCTTGTAAATGTAAACCGTTCGCTATTTCACGTATTTCTCTAACCAACCGTCCAACGATTTTCAAACCCTTGATTTTTGTGCAGTTATCAACATCGCACGGAGGATGCATGCAGGATTTCAGAGGAATGTGGCGGTTTTCTCGACTCAACTTTCGACGCTCTGACGTCCGGAAAAAATCGAACAAAAATGCTCGTTTCCCGCACCGCCCGTCGGCTCTCAAAGTTGAAAAACAGCATTTAATTCTCATATCTTCCCGTCGGCCGGTGGCACCGAAGGATGTCTTCACCTCGCATATTCTCTCCTTCTCGTCCTAACTTTCCGAAAAACGCTCACTATGTCTCAACTTCTGGACGAGCACCGTTTTATTGCGCGCTCGCACGGATCATTGATTACGGTAAACGAAGAGTCGTCAAAAACGGGCGATGCGGAGTTATGTGACACCAACACCATATTCCTGCGGTCGGATGATAAACACATCTCGACAACAAAGGAGGCCGACGCCGACCGATCACAACAAATCTCGATTACGGCGTTGAGAGAAGTTCGAAGTTCACAAACTCAACTCAGCGTAATCGAATCAAGAAACTTTTTCGTGAATTCGAAGCGTGTGAAATGAGTTTGAGAGTTTTGGAGAATAGGCATCGGCGATACTGCATGGACGCGCAGTTAGAACTGCGCTATTGGGTCATCGGTTGAGGCAAAGGTACGAGAGTACGCGCCGTGCTAATGCATTGCCGTCTTAGAGACGACGATTTTTGTCCGCAAACATTTGTATTATTATTTCCTGTTATTGTAAAAATAAACTAATTATGTTCATTTTAGATTAGTTAATTGATTATTGCTTTATTGAATATTTGCGCTTTACACTGTTGCTCATCAACGTGTAGATAGACGCAGAATATACGTCGCAGTCCTGTCCGTCCGAGGCGGCGGCTTGTGATCCTCGCTACCACGAGGCCGAAAGACCTTTAGAACAGCGTTCTTATGCTTTTAGACGTAGGAATCGGACTCGGTGAACGGTGGAGGTGGACAAGAAAAATTTTGTTCACTGAATGTCTTTTTCCCGCACAACCAGAAAATTCGCTCTTTGTTCGTTCGCCGCGAACTTTGTTCGGCTTATAACTTTCGTTTTACTCAACTCTCCTCATTCATCTTGGTACCTATCGATTGCTTGTTACCTCATCTTCATCTTGCGATATCTCTCGAACGTGCCGACTGCTTATTTTCGACGCTATTCCTATTCTTCTATTTGGCACGTATTCCGTCTCCGTCTCGTCGCAGCTGGAAGCCAGTTTTTCTTACTTCGCTGCTGCAGTGCACGTGGACATGGCGTCCTCCGCCTGCTGCTGCGCTTGCAGCGCTTCGGTCGCAGCTGATGACGGTAAAAAATCGATTGTCTGCTGCATGTTCTGCACTAACCCGGGTCATCTTAAGTGCGTCTCGTTGGCGCTTCTCAGAACGTTATCGATTCCATTCTCGCGATCTTTTCGGCAAACGGCGGCCGCTTTTTTCGCTTCGTTTGCGACGTCTGTCGTGTTCGCAACGTCGACACAATGGCTTCCGCTCTTGCTCTCGGCACGCACAAGCTGGCTTCACCCGTCATCGATCAACCCACTCAAGCATCCTACTCCGACGCTCTACGCAAGAATCTCGCTCCCGCTCTGACCAAAGTCGTTCGACAGGCCGTGAGCGAGAAGCTGGACAGTAACATTCGCGACTGCTCGGTCATCGTTTCAAATCTTCCCGAGCCACGCAGCGACGCGTCGAACGCTGCGCCTTCGGA
>JAQGBB010000337.1:0-20898 GCA_034691745.1 Prismatolaimus dolichurus
CCGCTACGTCACTTGCACCCGTCTACACATACACGAGAAATAGCTCTTATGCGAAAATTGCAAACGTGTTTACTTATGCTGAAAACTTTTTGCAGTTTGCTTGTACTTTTTTTCAAACGGCAGAATGCCTTTCGGCTTTGCCGATTTACTTGTGTCTAGATTTTTTCCACTAAAAACAGGCTTTTTGTTTTACTTTCTGGGCGGCTAAAAGTAGAAAAGGGGCGTAAAAAATAGGACAATCCTACCAAAAGCAGGACGAATGGTTACGCTGTCAACAATACTTCCGACAAAAAAATTGAAAAATCGACTGAAAAAATTAGTGAAACTGGCGAAAAAACTTTTTAAAGCGTATTTTAAGGCAAACAAAAAACCGGAAAAAGGAAATTGAATAACCGAAAAAAAACAGTTTTCTTTCGGTTTTTTGAAAAAAACCGAAAGTTTTTCGTTTGGTTCATTTACCCCCTAAAAACCGGAAATTTCGGGTTTTTTAGAGTTAACCAAAAAAACCAGCCACTTTCTAATGCAACAGCGGCCCAATTGTCCGGAACTACTAAATTGACCGACTGAAGTACAAAAGTTTTTTTCCTATCTTGAAAATGCCGAGGGCGATGTTTCTAAAATTGCTTAAAATGTGCTAGCAAACGCGACGGCAGTTCTCTGTCGGCGAATTTTGACGCTTTGCACGAAAATCCGAGGAAAAATCACTGTGATGATCTTCAAGATTCGTGAACCAGGTTTGGTCACTTTTTAGGCTCACTGACGGAACGTCAGTGGATTTTATGCGCTCGCGCTCGACGTATGTTTGTATGCATTTATGCATTCTAGTGGTCGCAAAAAAATGCTAAAAACCTACAATTTTGTGAATAGATTGCATGTGGGCCATAGAAGAACTGATTAGTTCGTGACTGATGGGGTGAACTTTTCCCCAGGAACCAGGGTCAAAGATTTCATTAAGCAAAGTTTTAAAGGTGCAAATCAAGCACATCTCCGCCGGTTTTCATTGACTTTGGCTTAAATTTTTGGGTGAACGATTTCCACACGAATGCACATTTACCTAGTGATCAGTCTTCACTCTGGAGCCGCGGTCAAAGGCTCCATCGACTAAAATCATATAGGGAAAATT
This sequence comes from Prismatolaimus dolichurus, assembly GCA_034691745.1. Classification (NCBI taxonomy): domain Eukaryota; kingdom Metazoa; phylum Nematoda; class Enoplea; order Triplonchida; family Prismatolaimidae; genus Prismatolaimus; species Prismatolaimus dolichurus. The sequence continues at coordinate 1,124 of JAQGBB010000337.1, forward strand.
CGAGCATGTCTCGAGCGTTTTTCGTCGACTTTGACTCAAATTTTGCGTGAATCATTTTTACATGATATTCGTCTAGCTAGCGATCAAGGTTTTTTTCTTGGAGCGATGTCAAAGGTTTCATCAACCAGAATCATACAGGGAAAAATCGAGCGTATTTCGAACGCTCGTAATCGGCATAGGCTCAAATTTCATTAGGACTTATGCGCTTGCGCTTGAAATGTGTCTATCTGTGTGTGCGCGCACGATCTAGCGGTCGCAGAACAAATAACAAAAATTTACGATTTTGTGAGTACGTACCCTGTGAACCGAAGAAGAACTAATTAGCTTTGTGGCTGACTGGATCAACTCCTGCCCAGGAGCTAGGGTCAAAGGTTCCATCAACCATGGTCATAAGAAGGAAAATCAAGCATATCTTGAACGCTTTCTACCGGATTTGGCTAAAATTTTGCGGGTACATTTCCGACCTGGCAAAATTTTAACTTCCTTGTCATCAATGGTTTTTGTAGTCGTAGTTTCAGGCCCACTTGGGCGAACATGTTAGCTTTTTTCAGTCATAACTCGAGAATACCTTGACTGAAATTTTGCGGGCATTTTCGCGACACAGCCTGGCTTAAAACTGCTTGTCATCAATAGTTTTCTCATCGATGGTTTTAGTCGCACTGGCACGACCGTATTAGTTGTTTTATTAATAACTGGAGAGCACCTTGAAAAATTTGGTTAAAATTTGGTGAGTACTTTCCCAACATAGTGTGGTTAAATTTCCTTGCGATCGATGGTTTTTGTAGTCGGAGGTTTTAGACCCACTAGCACGAACATATTAGCTTGTTTTGGTCGTAACTTGAGAATGCTTTGCCAGATGTAGCCGAAAATTTATGGGTGTGTTCCGGTGCGGAGTAGTTTAAACTCATTGTCATCGCTTTTTGTCATTCGCGTTTTCAGGTCTACTGACTCACATATCGTCAGTAGCCGCCGAGGATCGGTACATTCGGTGTTTTAAAATTAGCCATACATGTATGGCCGGTCACCATAATGCGTATGGTGGTTTTCGTCCAGCTGGAGAACATCTATCTCGAGACCCTAAGAGGGATACGATGTTTGAGACCCATATCGTACGGTGTGCCTAATATAATCACAAACGGAGGCCTTTCCCACTTGTGGGTTCACTGACCATCATTCCACGTGAAAGCCTTTTTTCAAAGGTATAGTGCGGTGTTAAGTGGTTTCAGGCGCACTGGCGAACCACCAGTGCGCTTCCAGGATCGGTACATCCGACTTGTATTGCTAGTGGTGGGATGCCGTTCGGCATTGCCGGTCAACCTCTTCGCTTCAATTTTGTGCAGAGACATGGGCATTAACGACCCATATGAGCCTGATCGGTACTAAGAGTCAATTCATCAATCGATACGAACGAAGAAGAGACGACGACCTGAAATATTCTCGATGCACGTGGGTGGTTGTTGGACCTTCTTGAATCGTGTTATTGTAGTTTTACTAGCGTAAGCAGCTATGTTTGTTCCTGTGGTATCAACTAATGATGCCTCGTATTATATACATTTGTTTCATCAAACCGTGTCGTTTGTGACTGCGTTCGCGAGACGTAATAAACGATATTTAAAGCACGCAAGCTTTAGCCTTGCTTTTCTCCATTGAAAGCGAATTAAGGTGGAACTTCATCCGGTAAACATGAGCACAAAATCTCCAAGCGAATAAATTACGATGACAAGATTACGTTTAAATGGATTCTACCGTGCTTTCTTTATTAATCCCCGGGGGATTATTCAATTTTTGCCATTTTGGATCCAGGTTTTTACAAAATAATAATCCCCCAAGGCGATTATTCCAGAAGTGCCATCCCATGTGCTTTGAAAATAAAATTTGTGTAGCGCTAAATTTTGTGCTTACTATTCACAGCTAAATTAGCCTTGTTTGCCAAAACTTCCTCTCTTCCTGATGTGCTTGTAAAGAAAAACTATGCACCTAGAAAAACAGCTGACAATAAACGTGTACACATTCTTATAATGTACTATAATTTTACAGAATTTAGATATGCAAAGGTCACTGTGATAGAAAGATGGTGCAGTGCAAACCAGCAACTCGACAGGTACGAGGTAGCTGCTTTAATCTGATCCGTAGCTGATTGAAGCAAGCTAGTGTACCAGCCTGGAAGGTGAACGGCAGAAGCAAAACGCCAGCCAGACAGGTAAACTGAAGACGTACCGATTAGCGAGGGCACCGCAACTTCCCTCTGTGTAGAAACGACAACAAAATGCCGAAAACACAACCGTAGTGAACGGCAGGAAGTCGGTTGAGAAAGTTTATGGAAGTTGGCGAACAGCCAGGGGCAGTTGGAGTGAGTCGTCGAAGGCTAACTACGAGATTCCCACGAATGACAACAAAGGTATTCAGCTTAAAGTTTTAGCTCAAAAATTGCAAGAGGAGACAAGCGGAGTGCAATGCGCAACAGCTTGCCTCGTCTTCCCGGCCAATAGTGAGGCGCCACCACTTCGTTGATCGCGATCAACGCAGATGCAAAGAATAGATACAAGTAAGCCGGCAAAGTCGGAAGTGCATCCACCCAGTTAACAAAAAACAACCGCCGAGAATTTTAGGTGCGCGCGCTGCAGACAGGATGCAAAAATAGCCTGCTAAAGCGGTGTCTTTGTTTATTAGAAAAGAATCAGGGCGATTTCCGTATCTTTCTGTCTCACGATATGCGCACCACCAGCGTAATGGTGCGTCAGCAATTTTGTTTTGTTTTCAGCATCAAAGCGGAAGCGGTCGACTCTGGGAGCATTGGCGTGTTGCTGCAATCCCATGTTTGGTGGCCGCGCATTTTGTTTTCTGGCGGTTTGGCAGGCTTGTGCGTTGCAACGACAACGGCGCAGCTAAACTATGGGAAACGCGGATTCCCATAGTAAAAAAAAGAATAAAAGAAATTTGAGAATGCGAGTATTCAGTACAAGAGCACGCGCAAAGAATACGAGAGACCGGCTCAGACAGGGAGTGGTCCCAGTTTGCCACAAGTAAGTCTGCCGAGCGACGAAAATGCAAAAAAATCGAGGCGGCTACACGAAATAGTCTGGAATACTTTGGAACACTGGGTGTTCCACGATTTTCTCGTGAAAGAGACTGCACTATTGCCTACTGGACATTCGTTGATTTTTGTCGGGTTGGGGAATTCAGGGGCTAGGGAAACTTTTGAAGTTTGACCGGTTAGCTATCCTTAGCGTTGTATGTCACAAATGGCGAAACTCTCAACTCGACGTGAAGTTTCATGTACATTCGCTTCCCCGAATCGCCGTCGGCTGCCTTTTGCTTCTGCACGGCGAGGAAAGATGAGGCACGCTTATAACACCAAGTTGCTTGACGCACATCGCATCCGGATCTTAGGTCCGAATTACGCTCAAGCATTCCACAGTGATGTCATTCGCATCGCGGGTGAGCGAACAATGCAGAACGCCGTGGCCAACGCACAAAAACTTAGTCGATCGTGACACTCTCGACATTATATTTGCATCCCCCCTCCCTTGAGCGCGCGTTTGTTGAAAGCAAAACTATGGTAAACGCAAATTTCCTTCCTTGGAGATAAAAAGCAAAAAGCCGTCCCACTCTCACATCCGTCACACGATTTCCAAACACGAATACAAATTTTATAAGCAATTGCCCGCCGAGTCGAGCGATGCTTTTCGTTTTCGAAAGCATCAACTCGGTCGAGTTGTGCTGGAAACATCTGGTTTTGGGTCGACAAAAAGCACTCGAGGGTAAAATTATTGTAACTGACATCTCGAGATGGTTTAGATCCTAGCTCAGGATTTTGGCAACGGATTTCAACCAAATCTTTTTTGTTCGACTCGATATCGACAGGGCGTGATAAATGGGTATGCTGCCAAGAAAAAAAAACTCGAATGCGCCGATTGTCGACGCCACGGATACGGTACGGTGTCGCAAGATTCAAGTATCTAACGACATCACTTACGACAAAATGTGTCTAAAAGTTTCGTCACCTATGAATCAATTTTGTTGAACCCTCGCTCCTCTCAATGCTCAGTCTAACATAATTAAACACAGGCTATCTTTTGCAATAATCGTCACCTCCCTTGGACATTTTTGGACACCTTCCATCCTCTTGGCAAATGATGTCATATGCACAAATGAGGATATAAAATTAGTAGTTTGAGAAAGAACTGCTCGGTTTCAGTACGCCACAGATACTGGAGTTGGACTGTAGGATAGGATTTGGTGTGGTATTGTAAAATAGACTCAACAATAGTGCGCACAATTGCTGCTTCATTGCATGTTGCAGAATTTTCTCTGGGCCTATAGAAATTTCAGTTGTACGTGGACGTATTCAGCAGCTAAAATCTGGTACTCTGAAAATGTGCTGCTTGATATGCCCCAGACAATAGTTGGTCTAGAACCGCAAAGTAGATTCGGCATATAAAGAGTGCGCACAATTGCCATCAGGCCATGTTCCAGCATTTCCTCAGCGTGTCTATAGATATTTTTGGTTGTACGCCGCTCCCACGAGCTACAAATTTCGAAACACGAAAGATCAGCTAAAGCGAACAGTTTTAAACGTAAACATTTCTTGCATCCTGTCTGGCAAACAAACGGAGTGCCAGCGACAGAATAGTCCTTCAGTCTTGCCGATAGTTTCTTGTTCTTCTCGAGTGTAGAGACGCTCGGGATTTGAACTCTTGCAGCACTTCTACCCGACGAAATGAAACCCGGAACCATTCTGCAGGTCATACTGCTAGTCGCTGTAAGTACTTCTGAGGCGAGCTGGCAATGATACCATTATTCCTCATGTTTTTGTCCCTAAAAAAGCGCTTCTTACAGAGCATTCGCGATATGAACACACCACCTTCGGCGTCAGATCGGCTGTGGACCGGACTGATGCCATTGCCGGCTTATTACGACATTCATTGCGTACATGACCGTCGCCGTCTTCAGGACATTAGCGACGACAGTCACTCTCCGGATCGATGCTTTGTCAACAGTTGTGCGTAAGTCGAATCCTCCTATTCCCATCTAATCTCCTGTCACTCTCGTATCGCCTCGGGCGTCCTTCCATTACAAAATATGCGACCGACTGCTGAAACACTGACTGTCCCGAAGTGTTCCAGAGTGTTTTAAAACACGTTCCAGAAACATGCTCCAGAATATTTTTAAAACATGTTACGAAAAAATCGAAAAATTTGAACGACATGAAAATATCGGAAAAATTGAAAACAATGTTTAAAACGGGCATCATGCCGTTAGAAGAATAGGACGCAAATTTAAAAACAAAATAAAAAATTAGAAAATTGAAAAAATCGATTCAAAAATTGACAGAAGTAACATTTTGCGTCGTTTTTCTTTTGTCGCAAAGGAAAATGCACTTTTATTACTTGGCGGTTTTACTTGTAGATACCGGGGCGTTTACAACTTGCTCGACTCGTACTGCGCCAAATGCGCAAAACCCGTCGAGTGTCGGTAAGCATTTCTCAATAATCAAGTAGGCCGGGAAAACTGAAGTTTATTCGAAACAAGTAAATCGGCAAAGCCGAAAAGGCATCCTACCGGTTCACAATAGCAACACCAACACAGAAGTTTTTAAAGCAGCAGAGAAAAAGAGACCACGATTTGTCGCCGTATTGCGTTTTTCCTCTCTCTTGCAAAAAATGAAAATTTTTTCGGGGGGCTTCGTCCCTCGAACCCCCATACCATTCGCAAGTTGGTACATACCATTGGCAAGTTTACGCCTATTACTGGCAAGTTGCTCACAACCTTGGCTACCTTTTGTCGGCTGGGGGATCAGGGGGATTGGAGGGAATTGGGGGATTTTATAAGTATGACCGCTAGGCATCCTTTTTTCGCTTGCTTCGCTCGCTCATCTGGCGGGATGCAAAAAGAAAAAGGCGCTCGAGAAAAGTTTTGAAAAGCAGACAGTCCTTGTTGCAGAAGCGAGTGCTTTTCAACGCCAGTGTTCGCCGAATGCTACGCCGAGCACAAGTTTGTGCTCAGCAATCAGTCACTAACAGCGCTTCACGTCGATGAGGTAGTCAATTGGGCTCAACGACGTCGTTTCATGGAAGTCGTCTGGAATCAGTACGCAAAGCGATATCCAACGATTTGCAACGATTGCGATCACTTTGCGGCGAATAAAGTAGTTCAGCTTCGAGTCGGCAATAAAACAGTGACAACGGTATGCAAATTTGTGAGTTATAAACCAAGTAAATGGTGAATGATACGTCTGAATTGCGAAGAAATTGGAAAGATGGACTGATAAAGACGAATTACTTAGTAGAAAACAAAACCGTCTGAACAGATTTGTCTTCTGGAACCCTAGCACTCTTTGAGCACCCTCTAACAATTTTCCAAGATCTCTTTTACGTGATGCATTGTTGTAGTGAACATTCTGAAGCAGGCTGGAGTTGTAACATTGGTGGAGCCTGGAATACGCTGATCATTTATTGCATCCTGACCGATGCGGATCAGCAAAATAGCTACCCCGCTTTGGTAGCATGCAAAGAATGCCGTAATTTATTGATTAATCCTCCGGGGGATTATTCAATTTTTTTCATTTTGGACTAAGGTTTTTACAAAATAATAATCCCCCGGGGGATTATTCCAGAAGTACCATCCCATCCCTATTAAGATAAAATTTGTATAGCGCTAAATTTTGTGCTTGTAATGGAAACTCATCCTTAGACAATGTGCTCTGACCTCTGTCCAGCCCATACTCTTGCTTTCGACCAAGAATTTCCCCGTTACTACGTAAAAAACCGTTCGCCGGCTGAAAAAACAACATATTATTAACTGACCTCTGAGAAAAAAATTTGAAATAATAATTTCCCCCAGGGGGAATTAATCGGGAGGGGGGATTAAGCAAAACTAAAATTAATTAATTGAAATTACAATTAATTAAAATACGGTAGTCGATTTTGCGTGTGTTTGTAGGCACACTGACGCACGTAAGTGTGCCTATTGCAGTGTGACCTTTGTCCGTCGGTCCGTCCGACTGTGTGCAGGATAGCGCTCCCCAGAAGCAAAGAAGCTGGCTGATTTTTTTGTGGATATAGTATGGGACAAATTTAGGTTCAAGTTCGAAGATAGGTGTTGTGGACCTAACACATGTCAGATGGACCGCGGCAGAACGGCTTCTGCCATTTTCAAAAATAAAGGATTCTGCGAATAACTTCAAAACGGCCGAACGAATTTTGCTGTAATGTTGACATAATTTATAAATTTAGCAATGTTAATGGTTTCCTCAGCGACGGTTTTAGGGCCACTGACGGACATCGTACATTTTTTGCCATAACTTTTGCCTGCTTGAACAAATTTGGCTAACATTTTGTGGGTGGATTTCTGCGAAGGCGTACTTGAGATTGAAAAGTTTAGATGGTGAGCACTGGATCCAGAACTTGAAACTCTCCATGTGTTTCTCTTCGGGGCTGTTCACAACTGAGCTCAAAATTTGAATTTTTGATCCCTCTCCCCCTTGTCAGCTATCGTCAGTTTTGCCGGCACTTGGGTTCGACCCAACACCCTCCCTCCGCAAGGTAAGAAAAGTCGGTTTTGCGCTGCATGCGAAAAACTCATAAAATTTTAGCTGAGGAAACAAGGCCGGTGGCCTGTCAATCCTTTAAAAAATAAGTTTTTCTTCAGTTATTTTTTCTCAAAGTTTTTGCGAAACACACTAACGGAAACTTGACGTTACCTTTGCCTCGAGCCCTTCCTCTTCGTCAGAAATCGCCAGCTTTTGCCCGCCCCTCCTTAAGAGCCAACGTCAGTTGTGAACGGCCTCTTCTGGCGCGCCGAACTTTTGTCCATTATTCTGAGTTTATCACTCACGTAATATAACACTCTGTTTCTGGTGTGGGATTCAGAAATTTGCAAAAGTCTTTACTCCGAACGAAGCAGCAGCGTTGGCTCTGCAAGCCATTATTCAATGCAAAGGCGACCGCGCAACCGTTTGTTGGAGGTCGTTCATGCAGCTGCGCGAGCAAATTCAACTTCTGCCAACACTCGCTTTCAAAACCTCATCGGCCAAAACCACATACGGACAATTTATTGTAGTTGTTTTCTGCGTTGCTTTCGGATTTTTCAAGTGAACGAGAAACCAATCCTGCCAAAACAAAATAAAAATGTGTTTCAAAATTCTATGGACGTGAGTTTTGAGAATCATAAAAAGTTAAAATTTGGTGTGACAGTGTTTCAGATTTTCAGGTGTCCACTTTAGAATTTTGCACATAAGTTTGTTGTTTTCGCAGGACGCAAGTCACTTGAAAAAATTAATTTCCAGTGGAATGATTTTTCCAAGATTTAAGTGCAGATCTGTTTGAATTTTCAACTGCTTTACATGTAAATTTAGAAAAGTATGTACGTGTTCTACAATGATAGTAATTTTACTTGTAGTTTTTACTTTTCTCCGTAGAAATCTCCGTTCGTGTTCTTCAGTTAGGTAAAATAGTGAAATCACTACTTTGATGACAAAACTGCCCGGCTACGCATGCAGTTTAAGCAGCGCACGCATTACGGTATTTTTCACCATCCGCCAGCCGTAGATTTTCACGTTCGTGGATTTGTACGATCACTACCATTGTAGAACACGCCCAGACAATGTTCACAAGCTTATGCAATAAAATTTCTATGGCAATTTTGCTTGCTCTGTCTACGTAACTGTGTCCTGACACGGAAAGCGGACCAAAGAAAAAACAACGTACACCAGTGGCCAACATCGAACTTTTATTATATTTAAAAATTTACTGACGTACGTAAATAAAACCACCGTTATAAATTTATTTCTTCACGCCGTACAACGTGCATTTTCACCATCGTCTGCGGCGCACAAGAAGAACGGGCGAATTAATTAATTAAATTCGAACGAACGAGTATGTACGTAGTCACCGTGCTGCTTGCCTGTCTGCCCGCTGCGCTGGCTGGTTCGAAAACGCATATGACGCCTGTCAATCATTTTCTTAGCGACTCGCTTCTTAGCGCCTAAAGACTAAAGACACGGGAGACAGATTATAAGCGACCCACCGTACCTTTTCGCGCGAGAGACATATCTTGGCTCTAGTATCTTAGGCTTGTAATAAATCAACGCCAACAACTGTTCCATCTACAAAAATTACAAAGCGCACAACTTGTCGACAGATGGGAATTAAGCTTATTTCTTTGCTTAAGCGTAGGCTTAGGGTAGTGGCTCGTGCCAGCCGCTATGCACGGAGAGTCAGATTCGCTATTCCGAGACGCAGCGGGATGCTTCTGTGAACTTCTACAACGAACAGGCGAAATTTACCTCGCGCGTGTGACGTCATGCCACGGACGAAGATACGCCGAAGCCAGTGCACGGAGGGAGGCGCTGGCAGCACACTTTTTAACCGTAGCCATCAGTGATATCCTTGTGCTCCTCTCCGAAGTTCAGAGTGCGCGACGCGGGAGCTTCTCATAAGGAGGATGAGAGACTTCACGAGAAGGACTGGTTTGCGGCGTCACGTCTCCTCGGTCGCTTACAGAACACGCCTGCGGGACGCTTAGACCAGACGTGAACAGCGCACGGTGACGTCAGCGAAAACGCTTACACGATACGGATGAGAACTGCCCTGGGTGATGTCGAATGCGAAAAAAACGCTTACACGATTCGCCCCGCTGGCTACACATGACAGTGCGAATTCGCCGGAGAAAACTCTTACGCAATACGCCGCACACCGAAAAAGCAAAAGTGACCGACCGGAGGCTCTAGGATGTTTCTTAGTACACGCGCACCGCTCGCGACGCAGAAAAGTTTTCAGGGAACACTCAATGATTGATCCCTCTTTAAAATGTCGTAATACTGTATCTTGGATTTAATTTCTAGAAACTAGTTGACTGCGTTCAATTTAGTAGACTACTTCTACTTGACTGCTGGAATAGTCAACTAAATTGAGCAGCAAAAAGTTGACTGCTGGAGGTCTACGGGGCGACATGGGCGTTGCAGTTGCACCCTTCGATGGCAATTCGAGTCGCTTCTACAGCTTTCCGGAACGCTTGACAGCTATCGACGTACCATTCTTCGCAAATTGTCATTGATGGTTGATGGGAAGTAACGCCAACCCAAGGTCGCGGGTTAGAATCCCCTCTCCAGAGATACTTTTTTGCATTTTTTGTGGCGCTCTATTGAACTCAGAGACATCAAATCTGATGTCGAAAATATATATATTTTTATTTTGGAAAAAAAACTTCGGCTCGGCCCCGCCCGTCCCGAAGTACAGCCGGTGTCGGTCCACCCGGCCCGTTGACGTCGTTGGTCTGAGCTCGGTAGGCCTGGCCCGTCCGGTCCGGCGGCCCGCCTCCTTCCGACTGATGCGCGCTATGAGTTTTGAGAATATAGCATACTCTATAAGGTGTCACTGTGTATGCCCTATTTCGCATGGTTATACGTGTCTTCGGCTGGATTCCTCGTCTTCTTGCTCGTAGTAGTTCGAAGACGCTGATGACAAAATTTTACGACCGACTATTGCACAATACACTGTTTGACTTTGCGTTCTCAAAGTTTTTTGCCCAGCCCACAGCCTGGTCGGCCCGGATCTTTCCACCATCCCGCCCGCCTGCCCACCGGGCCAGGCCTGTCGGGACGCGCCGAAATAAAAATCTCCAGTCGAAAACCGGTTTTTGCGTCAGTAAACCTCGATGCTCGGTACATCTGGCTTGCTTCCTATCAGCTACAAATTTTGCTCTGCTAGTGTCGCTGCTGGCTGCGATCTTTTTTCGGTCGTCGACGTCTATTCACCCCAGGGCTTAGAGTCAAAATCCACGAATGCAACATCGCAAAAAGTGAACACACGATGTATATCGTCAAGTATATTGTGGCTTTTGGTTAATCGGCGGAAATCGAAGCACATGCTGTGGCTGCAGCGCATCGTTCTTGCCATTGAAGATCCACTTATAAAAGTCGTCGTCGCCGCCGCCGACGTTGGCAGGAGTGGACGAAGGAGCTTCCGCTGGTATCGCCTCAACACGATTCCACGGATGATCTGGTGGTCTTTCTTCGGCGGGAACTTCAAGTTTTTGAGCAACTTCCTGGAGGGACACTCCACAATCAAGCGATAATTTCACCAATTTAGCACAACTTACCGGTCCTTCAGAAACGTTCACGGCGCCAAGCCTCCGGAGAATACTCTCGCTGTAAACATTCCGCAGCTTCTGCTGCCACTCCTCGACACCAGCCTGTTTTCCAGCAAGCATCCGCTGACCAATGCTGTACTTCAACGGCGGGAGAGCGCGACCGTTGTAGCTGCTGTTGTAGCATGCGTACTCGTCTGGAAGGGCGATTAGCTGGCTAGACTGACCGTAATCCTCTTTTCGGCCGTTCACTATCCACTGTGTGAGAGGATCCTCTGCCGCGGTCGGTAGAGCGCCAGTGTACTGCTCAGCGGGACCATCGAGCAGGTTCGTAGGTGGTGGCGGTTCGGCTGGTGGGGCGTCCGGCAGCTTCACGTTTTTCGACTTTTTGTCCTTTTTCGCCGACTTTGCCGGCGGAACGTACGCGTTTCCGTTTGCGTCGACGCCGAGCTCTTTTGCTTTCGCCTTTGCCTCTTTTTGTTTCGCCTTCTCGAGTTCCTTTTGGGCCTTCGCAATTTTTGCTTCTTCCTCCTTTTGTGCTTTAAGTGCCTCCGGCGATGGGGGTAACGTTGGCTTTGGAACTTCCTTTTGGGCGAGCATGCCCAAATTGCCGTAGGCGTTTTTGCCCATTTTGGTTAAGTTAGAGTTTTAGGATTCACGCGAATTTTGAAGCCATACTTTGGTAGCAAGCTGAGGAAGCAGACATCAATTGACTTTTGCCGCGAATGTTTCACCAACTGGAAATATCAATTCGGGCCGGATTTCTGTTTTCGAATCGATTTCTGGTTATTCTTTAGGCTGCGAAACAAAAGAAGTTTACGCTTCAACTATATCCTTTGTGCGCAGCGCGGCGCATGTTTGAGCGTTGTGGCCAAACTTCTGGCAGAAACAGAAGGGTAGAAGTCTGGAAAACTGGCAAAAAATTAGAGTAAAAAGAGAATTGATTTGTACTCTCAGTCAATGTCGACAGTTTAGGTTTTTACTGACACTCGGGGACCACTGACGACTACTTTGTCAGCGAATCTAGAAACTAATTAAACAATAAAACGACAGCAATCAGTTGAAGACCAAATGGTTTCTTCCGCAGCCCACATGTGAGCCATCGCTAATGCCGTTTAGCTAAATAGAAATTTTTGTTGCAGCCTGCCTGGAGCGCGCAGCGCGGAACAAAGGACAGTTAACTGGGCGGAGAAAGATTATCCCCCTGTTCTCTACCGTATACACCCTATCCCCCAAATCTCCACCTTTCTTATCCCTCTATTCCCTCTATCCCCCAGCCAAGAAAAGGTAGCAGACAGTGTGAGCAACTTGCCCATATTAGCCCATATTAGGCACCAATTTGCCAATGGTAGGGGATTTTGGGGGGGGGGGGGGGAGTTTTCAAACAAACTTTTTGGGTTTTTTTCGGCAAGAGAGAGAGAGAGAGGAAAAGTTTGGTTTGCCAGAGACGTACCGCGCGTTTGTGGCGCAAATCACTGCATGCTTTTTCGGTAATGTCGACTTACTTGTTTACCGTCGCCGTCGTGTTTGCGTGTGTACGCCAGCCTGTATGTGCATTGAAAATTCACACAATCACAAATTCACAAAATTTGTTTTTTTTTCGGCAAGAGAGCTTTGAAAAATTTGGTTTGCTATAAAAGTAGCGCGCGTTGTTTTGAGAAAATACCAGGCTGCTGCTTGGCTTTGCCGATTACTAGTTGAATTTAATTTTTCAAACCGATGCGCACATACTAAAAACCAATGCATTAGTCCGCATTGCATTCTGCATGTGCTCATATTTGATTGTATGACGGCGAACGTTTTGCTATTTTCGGAATTAACGCTGTTGCTCTAGTGACTTTTTAGAGAGGTTTTGCTCGTCGACTATTGGTCATTCGGCGCGGAGAGGTGAGGGGTCATCCAAATGCCACGTGCCAACTGACCCGGGGTAGGGGTCCCAGAAAAGCGCACAAAAGAGCACGACATGACCAAGGAGAGGGAGGGAGCACGACGTGAGCAGCCCTCCGAAAAGCACATTCTCATTTTCACGATTGTTTTGTGCTAAATGTTCGGAAATTTGATAAAACCTTTGCATTTTTTGTTCAACTGTAGCTTGAATTTTTGCAAACTTTGCATTTTTGGTACATTTTTTCCCAAGATTTTAAAATATTTATATTTTTGGGACTTATCGGTGTGGTTTTAAAATTTAGCACTTTCACATGCAACTTTTTGTTTTTCTTTTGCTCAAGGAGGTGTGCGCCAGAAGCGAACTAATGCGCAGAAATGGGGTTGAGATGAAAAAATGTGACTTTTTGCCGCACGTTGTTTTGCATGGCCCCTAAACAGAACGTCAAAAATCTTATGGAGTTTGACTCCTCCAACGTTCGTGGTCATACGGAGAAAAGCTTGGCAGCATGATAATTGCAAACGTTTCTGTCATTTTTCAATAGACGACCATACAGACTTTCGTTGTACGGCTGGTTCGCAACGCATTCGGCAAGCGTCAGGTCGCATTCACAAACTCGATACCGGCATTGTTCGTCAATTGAGCCAGAGGCTGAAAAAAAGCCGAGGACAAACTCGATTCGCCTTTTCGAAGTAATCTCAAATATCGACTTCGCTGAAAATATTGGGTTCCGCCAATAGGGCTCAGGCTGTTCGCGAAAAAGCATATTTCATTCAAAGTGGTGGCAGGGTAAAAAATAGGGATATCAGCTTTTGATGTGACGTCCCTCTCACCGTTATTTTTGCACACAACGCCGTCCCATGCGTAGTCGTAGATATCGAGGTATGGATCGCACGAGTTCGTTATCCAATTGGTATCCGGCATAAAGCTAGCCGTATTGTAGCACGAGTCGTGAGCGCTACAGCAACTACAATGCCAAGAAAGCACTCGGGAAAACTTTTTTATATGTTTTTTAATGTTTGGTTAATAAACGTTGAAAAAAGAACGCCAAAAATGTTAAAAAAATTGAATTTGCAACGCTATTTTTAGGCGACAGCCAATAAAACACGCAACGGCCGTTTTTTCGGCTAACCAAAAAACCGAAAAACAAAATTTTCCGGATTTTTTGTGGAAACCGAACGGCGCCGAAATCTTTCGGCTTTTTTTTAACAGAAAGAAAACGTTTTTTTTGTTTTTTTTTTTCATCGCTCAGAAAGGTATGTTAAAACATGATTTTAAGTCATTGTCAGCCACCTTTGCCCACTTTAGCTGTTAAGGTTACTAGGCCGTCTTGTACCCACGAAAGAAGGCGCACACAAGCACATCACCATTGCTTATACCACCGCGGCAACTGCGGAAAAAAAAACGAATTTTTTAACTTTTGAGAAAACCGAGCCTAACGGAAATTTTTAGAAAAACCGAAAACCCAGCTCGGTTTTTGAAAAAATAAAACCGAACCGAAATTTTTCGTTTTTTCCCCAAACGCGGCCGTTGCCTGCAATGAAATTCAACATTTTTTAAGTTTGCATTTTTAGAGTTTAAGACTCTTACGCATCAACACCATCGAGCGGATCACCAAAGCCTCCGAGTCCACAGTAGCAACCGTAGTCGGCGTAGGCAAGTCTCCCACGCCCGGTTTTGTTCATAAGAATACTCGAGAGCTCCCAAACGTTGCGTTTCATTCGAGTGTGGGGTGCTAAAAAACTTCATTTTTGAAAGTAAAATCGTCATTTTATTAATTGAACGGCGGATACCAGATTCACTAGTTGATGAACCACGACCTGCGTAGTATAGCTCTTCGGTGCTGCCATGAATAATCTATACGGCAAAATCCCGGACTTCAGAAAGTTGATTGTAGTAGACGTAAATTCCAAAAAAGCTTTGTAAGTCAAATCGAAGCCGCTAATCGTTTTGAGCCCATATTCGGTTTGCAACAGGTGTATGAAAAGCTACATATGCCGCAGCACCAAATTCGTAAAAGGACTTACCAATAAAGCAGGCAATATTAAGGCTAGTGTGCTGGTAATTCGGATCAATGTCATGTCCTCGGATTTGGCATGAGAAAAGCAAACAGTCTGCAAACCGAATGTCGAAATGAATTCAGTCAAATCAATAATAAAATCTAATAGATAAGCAGATCCAATAAATAAATGCAAAGAGTCACCTTCTCTAGTGCAAAAGTCCAAATTCCGACCCGAGCAAAAATTTTCCCGCTAAGTGCAGAAGTGTCAAGATTGGCGAAACGTTACGCAGAAAAGCAGACTCAATCGAGAAGATTTGGGAATCGACAAATTCAAATATCCGTTTCGGTTTCAACAGAAAATACAATGTTTACCTAAATAAAATTAGTTAAACAAGTTTAATTTTCAAATCCTCAAGCGATTCAAAGGATTCTGGCTGCTACCAGTGAAAAATTACGAGTCTTCACGAAAATGCATGCAATACATCGACATGCGATACACATTTGCTGTGTGAATATCGTCAGCTGCAGGTGGATGCTAAATGCTGACGTGAGCAACCGGCGTGTCGCCGACGAGCATTCGAAACTGAAAGCAAATTACGTAATAATGATGGCTTGTCGGATCGACGCGGGTGACGAACAGCAAACAAAGCGATGGCGTGAAACGAAAAGCGAGACGCAGAAGGTGAGCAATTTTTGCGATCGTTGCATACTAAGCTGGGACTGAATGTTGGCTAGAGTGATGAGTTTGAAAAGTTTGTCAAAACAGTTAGACGCTTTTTGATAATTACAAATATTTGCAATAATATTTTTCGAAAGATGTACCAAAATTTCGAGAGCAAAGGCATTAGCAAAGCGTTCATTTGCATATTTTAAGATGTCGACATTTGGGCTGAATACATTCGTGGTAGCCTTTTATATGATGTCAGCCGTCAAACGTTTGATGTAAACCCCATGTGGATTTCAAAGTTTGGAATTTTGCAAATCGTGCGGCTCCGTAAAGGTCGTTGTCGTTTTGCTTTCAGCGATCATGTAACGCACTGGCTGCATAATAGGTGCAGGAGCGTGTCACGTTTGCGTAGTGGAACGGTTCGAGCCGCCTCAATGAAACTCAACCATCAAACAGATAAAAATGATTGAAAAAGAGGGAGACATTTACCCATAGTTGACGCAAGTAATGCCACGATCGCAACAACACGTTCCGAGAACTAAGCAGGTCTGCTAAGAGGGTAACCGCAATTTTTACCACCTTTGCCGACGTGTAGCTTATGCAAGCGCGTAGCCTACGCAGTCGGCGAGAAAGGCCGTTGTGCGGTTGCTCTATCGGAAACTTTCTCTGTCTATCTGTTTGTTCCATTTTAGTTTTCGCAGAAATGCACCGATAAGGCTGAAATTTGGAGGGTACCACTCACTGGTCTCAGGTGAGTGCCATAAAAATTATACCTTTGGGGTAACTGGAGAAGCGGGGGTCACAAGTTGCGCTCCTCATGTAAAAAATGCAGTTTCGATGTTTTCGTGTAATAAGAAACTTATGAAAATTCCAAAAAATGGCAAAAATAAGAAAATGCGTTTATTCTCTAATTGGAGTCCCTGAAAAGTGCAAGGGCCCCGAAGGGGATTCGGGGGGAGACGAAGCCCTCCGATAAGAAGCAAATATTAATGGTTTGCTTACAATTTGCGAATCGCAGTTGGGTACACAGTGCGCACAACGTCAAAGTTGAATTATCTACATAAATAACAATGTCAAGCGCCAATACTGTGGCGCAGATGGTTAGAGCCTTGTCTGCCACCGAATCGCTGGGGTTCGAACCCCGGTACGCAAAAGGTTTTTTACATTTTTTTCTTTTGTCGGTTATGGTTGACAGAGCTCGGCGAAGCCCCCCGACAAAGCGTGGTTCGACAAAAGGTAGTTCCAAACGGAATATTAGTTTTGATGCAATTTCGCCTGCGAACCGAAAGATTGGTGGTTCGAATCCAGGTAGGCAGCAAATGTTTTTTGCGTTCTTTTCGGCTGCCAGGGCTAACGCGACTCGTCGACGGATCAAGCACCTTGGCTCGTCGTGTTCGTGCATCAAATTAGCGTATGCAAAGGTGGGGTCGTTTTGGGTTGCATGCCGCACAGAACCTCGAAATCATACCAGAATCTCGGCGATTTGTGACACTTTTTGTTTTTCGATGAACAAGTTAAAGTATAACTTTTAGAAAACATACACTACATGCTCATTTGAACGATAGGTAGTGAATTGTGCGTCCGGAATGGACTTATTCGACGTGCCTCGATGCCGCCATTCTGCTGATATTCGGTTGTCACGGCAGACGCAGTAGAAAATGAGAAATTTGAGTGCTTGTCGCGTTTGCACTTACTGTACCATAGTACTTTTAACGCTCACGTACAGTACGTGCAAACGCGATAAGCACTCAGATTTCTCATCTTCTACTGCGTCTTCGTGACAACCGAATATCAGCAAAATGGCGGCATCGAGGCACGTCGAATAAGTCCACTCTGGACGCACAAGTCGCTACCTGTCGTTCAAACGAGCATGTAGTGTACGTTTTCTAAAAGTTATACTTTAACTTGTTCATCGAAAAACAAAAAGTGTCGCGGATCGCCGAAATTCTGATATAGTTTGAAAGCGCGAATCTTTCTGAGTCAAACGCACCTATAATTAATGCAAATGCAAGCAGAATTGCGCTAGAAAATGCAATTCGGCGTTTTTGTGAAATTTTGGGAATGTGAGCAAGAATCAAAGTGCGAATTTTGCAAAATCTAATTTTGCAACTGCGAAATTCGCTTATTATGAAACAGCACAATTTTTAGACACTGCTGCGAGAAACTTGCAAAAACATACATTTCACATGGTCACATAAGCATAGGCTATCTTTTACACGTAGCGTCATCTTTCATGGAAAATTTTTCACCTTCCCCCTCGGCAGGTGACGTCATATATAAATAAACCCTATAGATGATAATGGTGGCAGTGGTTGCAAGTTTTTAGTTTGGACTCAACAGTGTTTTAGTGAGACAAACTAGATGCCCATAATGGCTTAATCCTCTGTTTGGCCTCTGCAGAGAGGCACTCTTAACGAAATAATTGTTGCAACAGACGCGTGACATTGTTAAATCTTCTCGAAGAGGTTCCCACATGCGCAGTTAAGGCAGAAAAACTTTTTTTGAGATACGAAACGACTGTGATATACCAAACAACCTTTCTGAGATCCCCTGCACGTCAGCTAACGCCTACAGGCTAAAGCATTGTACCAGGAACATAATTTCGCTCACATCTAAAAGCACACAATGTGAGGAGTTGACTACAGCTTCGTTAGCTCCCAAAACTGGCTTACTTTGCGCGCCATATAGGCTATATAGCTGTGAATATCTGGTATCTCATAGACATTATTTTGTGACCTAATTTGAAAAAATTCGTCTGTTCCGGCACGCTTTGATTATGTATTTTTTGCTCAAGTCGGAAAAAGCTGTCAAAATTTCTTACTTTTCTGTTGGAAAAACAACAAAAAATTCGGGAAATTGCCTGTTTTGGTGACCGGAAGAAAACGGAGAAGTAAAATTATTTTTGTGACCACTCTCGGCAACGGAAAGGGAAACGAAAAAGAAGCATTTCCGTGGTCATCGGAAGCGAGTGGAAAACAAGCCGGAAAAATTAAACCCCAAAAAAAGAAAGTAAGTGGGCCTATACATCGGTCCTCTGCGTTACTTTCCGATAAAAATTTTTCTTTTTGCTGTACGTTTTCAAGAGAATCAGAAGAATAGTTTTTACTTTTCATCTTTTCCGGGCTCCAAAAACCGAAAATCTTCCCTTGTCCTGCAGACCCAGAAGTCACAAATTTTGATAGCTTTTTGCGACTTCAACCAAAAATGTAGGGAAAACGTGGCGCCGCAGGCCAAAAAATAATTTCTTTTTAATATTACAAGCTCTTCGAAGCTCTAGCAAATGAGCTCCTCAGCATCATCTTGGATAGCTCATCACACCACGTGCTGCGATGCGCTCAGCTGCGCAGCACAATTTTACATTCGAACTATGCAGCCGAAAAACCTCCAAGCAGGCTTTCAACGCTCAACAAACCTCTTTGTACCAACAGGCTTCTTCATTTTTTTTCCAAGCAGCACGAAGCTTCGCGTATTATTCACAGCTCTTTAGCTAATAAGTTGTACGACACAGAAGCAAGGAGAAAAAGAAATCGAAATGACCATTGCCTACCGCGGCCGCTTCATGCGCCTGCTCTTCAAGTGGCGCGCCAGCCTCTGGCAGTGCGTCTGGAAAGAGCTCACGATCTTCCTCGTCCTCTTCTACAGCCTCTTCTGCGTTTACAAGTTCGCCCTTCCCGCCGACCACAAGAAGACGTTCGGCAAGGTCGTCCAGTATCTCGACGAGACGGTGAGCACAAGCATCCCGATTTCCTACCTTCTGGGCATGTACGTCGTCACGATAACGCGCCGCTGGTGGGATCAATTCGAGAACATCGGCTGGCCGGATGAGCTAATGTACTTCACGAGCGCCTACGTTGTGGGAAACGACGACGAGTCGTTGATGATACGGCGGAATGTGGCCCGCTATGCGGTACTCGCGGCGGCGCTGGCGTGGCGGAACCTCTCGACGAGGGTGCAGAAGAGGTTCCCGACAGCGAAGCATCTGACCGGAAGCGGCCTGATGACCGAGGAGGAGCTTAGCTTGTACGAGAACTTCAAGTCGCCGTACGGGAGGTGGTATCTGCCAATCAACTGGATTCAGTCGATCTTTCTTGATATGAAACAGAAGGGACGGATTGATGGATCGGAGTTGCGGC
>JAQGBB010000338.1:0-20896 GCA_034691745.1 Prismatolaimus dolichurus
GCTAGCGAATTTGCAGAATCGCGGAACTAGTTGCTATTCTGTACAATCGCTGCTACGCGTTTTTGCAGAACCGCTTCCAGTGTTTGTACAGAATATCAACTAGTTCCGCGGTTCTGCAAATTCGCTAGCGATTCTGCAAAACCGCGGATTCCGCAAATTCGCGCTAACATATACAAAGCGAATCTCGCTCAGCTAGCTTGCTCGTCCGCAATTAACAAAACATCAAAAAGCATTACAGCATAACTAATCATCTGCCCTTCACACGACGTTCAATCCTCGCATCCCATCTATCCACACGCGTTCCATCCAACTTCCCTTTCATCAACAGTCCTTTACACAGCCGTATCATCCTCCTCATCAGCTGCAGTCGATTCCGACGCGTCAAACTTAAGGCGTTTCGCAGCCGAGCCAACCTCATGTTCCTCCTCCGTTTCGTCATCCTCTTCGTCCACCGCGCCCGAATGGTTCCCACCGTCTGCAGCCCCACTCGACTTCCTTGCTCTTTCGGCGCCCTCGTTCAAGAGCGTACCCTCAGCTTGCCACTCCATCGGAACGTCTTCAGTATGCATGAGGAACTCGTGCTTACGCAACGCAGATGAGTCCCTGGAACAAGATAGATCAAATGTACAGTGTATACAATACATCGCCGCCATCACTGTCTGTAGTACAAAAAACTACAAAGTACGCATACGTTTGCTCCGCGTACTTTCGCGACTGACACTACAGTGCAGAACATAATAGACGAGATTGAAATTCAGTACGTACTGTACGTATCTATTTGTATACATAAGGTTCCCACTCATTTGTCAAAACTGAATCGACGGTCACTTTTTATGGCTTTGACGGTCACTAAATACATGCAAAACAGATAATTTCCGCCTTCAATAGAGCGGAATTTTTTTTCGACATTCATCGAAAAAATGAACAAGTGGACCCACAAAGCCGAGACACATCCGGTTTTAAACAAGAAAAAACACACCAGGCAATTATACGTTATGCTCTAGAATAGTCTAGAACATAAGATGCTCTACCATTTCACACGAAAAATGATCCACTACACGTCTGCTAACATTCTATTTTTCGAGAGAGAAAATGCGCACAATATGTACTACGTACGGCGTACTATGTATTAGTACATAGCATCAAACAGTGAGAATTCCATACCGAAAATCTTTGCTGCAGTAGACGCAGACGTAGGGCTTCTCACCCGTGTGCGTACGAATATGAACGGTCAGCGCCTGCGATTGCGAGAAACCCTTGCCGCAATAACCACACGTGTAGGGCCGTTCGCCAGTATGTTTCCGTTCATGAATTGTCTACGATCAATGACACGCATTTGCAGTCAAATAGTTCCCTTGATAACAGTAATGCAGTGGCCTATCTAAGATGTGCTTTTTGGTGCTATAGCCCCAGTGCTTCGAGAAAAGTTCAAATCAACCACTTGATGTTCCCACACAGTTACAAGGCCTGGAAAATTAATCCCCCAGACCAAAGACGTAACTACGTGCCCGCTAACGCAAAGACAAATCTAAAACTTACAACGTCGCGACGATAAGCGAATAGTCGATCGCAGTAGTTGCAACGATAGCTCAACAGCTTGTTGCGTACAGGATCCGGCCATTGGCCATTTTGGACAAGCAAACAAATCTGCTCGTGATCCTGCATTTCATGATCCGTCCGAAACCACCTAAAAAGGTGCATACCACGTAAAGTACCATACAACATCTACTGTACATCAGAAGAAACTACCGCCAACATAGTCTGTACAATACATAACATCTCCAAATGTCAACGCACTTTCCGCAGTAGGAGCAAAAGAAGCGTCGGCCGGAAGCATGTAGTTTCATGTGACAATTGTAATTCGTCTGCCGAGCAAAACACTTTGTGCAAATCGGGCATTGAAAAGGCTTTTCGCCAGTGTGGATACGCTCATGAAGTTGAAGTGCCGCCTTCTGCGAGAAGTCCTTGTCGCAATAACTGCACTGATACCTACAGAGTAAAATACCGCATGTCACGGCGTCTGCACGTAAGTTGATAGGGAACCTACGGCTTCTTGCCAATATGTTGCATCTCGTGCGCCTGCAGCTTCGCGTAAGAGAGAAATTCTTTGGAACAGTACACACATGATTGTGGGTTATCGCTCTGTAAGCAAATGGAAGCGCTTAATTATGAAATACGAGAGGTCATACTGTACATAATGCACAAGCAACACGGGTGTAATAATGAAAAAAAAACTAAAACCATGCAACATACGTGAATTCGCGCGTGTGACAACAAGTCCAGTTTGCGGGAAAAGACCATATCGCAAGAGTCGCAACTGAACGATTTCACATCTAAAGATCAGGTATAAAATATGAATAACAAACACTAAGCGGCATCTTTTCGACCTATTCGCACCGTCTGAATGCAGCGATTCATGTACGCCAAGAGCATGTGCATTAGGAAAGATCTTTCCACAATAATGACACGAATAGTCGCCGCCGACATCGTCAAGAATTTGTGCGCCGGTTGGTGTTTCGTGAATACGCTGGTGCAGGCCAAGCTCGTCGAAGCTGGCGAACACTTTTGAACAGATATGACATGAGAATGTCCCTTCGTCACCTTCGCCAGCGGCGCAAATCGCCTCATGATCTGTACACGTATCGACATGTTCATCGTAAACGTTTTAAAAAACTCTCCGAGATTCGACCTTTCCCGTTTCCTCCGCCCAAAAATATTGCGAAGTCGCAGTGAGAAAATGTGGTGCACAACCGCGCGTGCTATGGTCTAGAGCACTCAATGCCCTTTCAGAAAGACTGAACAAAGTTTCATCCGATAAAAATTGTCGGGGTGATACGGGATCCCCCGTACTGTACATATATAAAGTGCATGAAAAGGCATACGTACAGTACGCTTAGAAACAAAAGATAATAGCCTTGGCATTAGACATTTCTGCACACTTACTTGCAACTTCGGCTGCACTGGGAAAGCATGCGTTGCAATACATGCACATGTAGCCACCTTCGAGATAAGACGCTGAAGCACTTCGCGCCTTTGTGGCGAGTCCTATAACGAAAAGAGAACGGCTAAGGTAAATGCTGACAACACTGAACGAAACTGAAGTTTTTGTTCAATCGAAAATGGAGACAGCAAAATCGGAACAAATCGAACCGAGCAATCTTTTCGGCTAACGTCCAAGCTAACTGTTTCTGCAGGTTGCGTTCGTAAGCCGATAAACGCCATTCGTAGCAGTTAATTCCGCTGCTTTTACGTAGGTATAAATTGATGAGTTAACGGGATCTAGACGCTTACCTCGAGACAACGCTGTCGCTTCATCGGCTTTGACAACCTTTAAATTCAATCGCTTATTTCCAACATGGATAGACAATGATCGATCGCTTCTTCCACCTTCGCTAAAAAAAACAATCATAGACTATTCAAGAGTCAAAAGAAATGAGAAAGGAAGTTCAAAAGCCCGTAACGCTTACCTTTTGACGATTGAAACCGGTGACAGAGATCTAATGGCAACGATCTCTTCACCCATAGTGTCAAACGGGATCCAAACCAAAATTAAAATACCGCTTTGGGGTCGATAGAACGCGCTTTCGTGTAGATGGAACGCGTCTTCGTGTCGATAGAACGCACTTTCGTCGGACACAAATGTTTGACTTTTGAAATGTCTAGTTGCAGCTTTGCTTGCTTGCTATAAGGAGCAAGAAAACAATGTTGGTAAGAAATTCAGCGACCGGTCAATGCACGCAAAAACCCTTTCATTGGCTGGTTATAAGATTTTGGCGGGTAAAATTCGGAGATAAATTTAGATTATGTTGTTTTTATGGTCATAATTGATAACTTTGATTGATTGTTATATGGCCATCATATGCATACACACGTACTTTCACATACATACAAACTTCACTGCATATTTCCCATGCTTTGTGCTCTACTGATGCACCATTGTCTTTCCTCTGTATGTTCGGCTCTTAAACCAATGAACATTTGTTTAGCCATTATTTTTCATACTAGAGCGCTTTTGTTTGCAGATTCGTTGGAATCCTGATGTTCAGTGCAGTTATTCTGTCTCTTAGTGTCATCCCGTCTTGGTCTATGCGCCGAGCAGCTCTTCGCCCTACGCTATAAGTTCCTCGCAGTTATTCTTAGGTGTCCTTGTTTTTGCAACTCGCTTCACAAAAATGCTGTCTGTTCTTAAATATTCGGTTTTTCGGTGGTCGTCGTTTTCAGCAATGTACAAACCCGAGTAAGATTTAAAGTCTATGTATTTGGATTTGTGATCAAAATTTGAGTTCTCAATCTTTCTAGAAATATTCTTGTCGATGATCCAACAGACCAAATGTCTCGCTGGTCGTCAGATTCTAACAACCCGCCGCAGTATCTCTTGCTGAAATTGGAAAGTCCTGCGATTGTTAGACAGATAAAGTTCGGCAAGTTTGAAAAAGCCCATGTCTGCAACGTGCGAAAGTTTATCGTCTACGGCGGAATGTGCTGCGATGGCACGCTCGTCGAATTGTTTGAAGGGTGAAGGAAGTACTATGTAGTTTCTCCATCCGCTTATTTTCCGTATTCTATTTTTAGTGGATTGCGCAACGATTCCGTTCCCGAAAGTTTTCTTCTTCGACACACGATTGAGAAAAAGGAGTTTCCTTGTCAGTACATTAAAATTGGTAAGTGAATTACACTATCTTGAATGTTTGAGAAGCGGTTTTGTGAAAATGCCGCATTCACTGAAGACAATCCTATCTGTTTTATAATAAACTTACGTAATGAATGGAATACCGGAAACTATGGATTAATTTCCCTTCGAATAATTCATCTTCTCGATTAATTCCCCTTTAGAGGCACTACGAAAAAATGATTTCTTTGGGGAATTATTCCATGGCTTACAGTTCGATTAGTTATGCGACGTGCATTTATCTCGTTTTAGTGCCTGTGCAGTCGTGGGGACCATCTTTTAACTTCAGGTACTTTATCTTCACTGAGCAAATTGCATGCATTTTAATTAAAGAGTCCGCGTGGATAACGTCCACTTTTGCAAAAAAAAATAAATAAATAATCCATAATCGGTACATCACTGGTTTGGACTACCAGATGCGTTCTTTTGGCATTGTAAATAGTTTTGGACCCCCCCGGACCCAGTTGTATGCCTGCAGGCTGTTTTCTAAGGAACAGAAAACATCTGAATTGCGTCGAATTTCGCTCACTTTTCTCCCCGACAAAAATGATCATCCGAGCACACATGTTTCCAAAAAGGGTTTTCTCCGATATCTAATCGTTCTTCTGAACATCTTGCGTGCCATCTTTATGGTTTTGCCTTTTCAGGTTCCGGGACCGGGAGTAAGCCACTTTTGGCCCCATATTTTATGAAAGTTATATCCAGTAGACTTACCGCGCGGGTCTGCTCAGCTATGTCCACGTCCGGTACCACGGTTCATAGCGGCGCATATAGTCGCATATTTCAAAGTCGGTCGCATATAGTCGCATATTTGAGCCGGAAAGACGAAAAAGTCGCATATTTCACCCTGTGCCACCACTGAGCAAAAGGAAAAATTTTCAAAAAGCACAAAATGCTATTTTGAGTGCTGAAAATGGCAAAAAATTTGGCGCCTCGCTTCGCTCGGCGCTTATTCAACCTACTCGTTGAATTATATGGATATTTTTTGAAAATTTGGTGCGCCAAAAGCAAGCAAAATGGCGCATTTGTTGGTCGCATATTGTACTGAAAAGTAGCATAAAGTCGCATATTTCGCTGACTGCCAAACGCTATGAACCCTGGGTACTGTTCCGTCTTACGCGATAGGCGACCACAAAATATCGGATAGAGCTAACTTATTTTAATCAGCTTTTATTCAAGAACCGCGTAAGCCCGTCTGGCCCTTCAGTCCACGAAGCAGATTCCCTTTTTATCTATCTCAATTCTCTCCTTCAGTGCTTGACTCGTTTTTAGCATCTGGTACGTTGAACTACTCGGCGTCACCGATCCACGCGTAGTACAACCGTGCTTGAACTGGTTTAATCAAGTAAGCTCGATTCGAGTTTCAGTGATGAGTTGTATTTGCATGACCATGAATATTTTCTGTTTGAATCCATTCTAGTATCGTGAGAAAGAAGCTCTGCGCTTATGCTTGAAACACTTGCGACAACACAATTACTTGTCGGCTTTTGAAAAGCTCCAGAAGAAGTGCAAAGTCTATCTCGAACATCCGCTTATCACCCAACTTCATTATGCTTTGGTAATCGAACTTGAACGCTGCTTCTACCCTGTTGAGTCGAGGTTCTCCATCGCAGTTGGACACTCTTTGTTTTTGTCCGAGAAACACCTTTCGTGGGAGGCTTTCGTCAATGCGGTTGACGTGGGTACCCAACGCAACTGCCGCCTCGTGAGCAGAGTCGGCACCGCGTTTTTCGTACACCTCAACCGACTGCATTTGTCACCACTTACCACCGCGGCCCGGCACTCAGCATGTAGCGTCGTCGCTGCTTGTCCCACGCCACTAACCGTTCTGTCGTCCTCGCATTTGGTGCTGTCTCCGACGCGAAGAGTAGCAGGAGAGAACGCACACCTCGTTGACACGTAGCTTCGTGCGCAGCGACAAGCCGTTGCGGTAGAAGACCGAACCTCGCACTTGCACGTCACCTTGCTCAGTCGTCCGAAACCGTTCTTTTGACGAGTGACAGGCATCTGCTGTCTTCTTCGCCAAGCCATACTTGCTCTTCTCCGCCTCTAGTCCTGATGATCAACCGGATTGCCCAGTCGGTTCCGCTTTCTGTTGGGCGTTCTCCCGGTTCACTGCGGTTAGGGAAGCCGCGACACGCCACTTATTAACAGCATATTATTAGCCCTAGAAAAGAGCAGGACCGGACCAGAAATTGATGCATGGGAAAGTTATCTCAGTTTTATTTGTGTGATAGGTCACGCAAGGAGACTACGAATCCGTTGAGGCGATTGTCGAGAAAGCTGCTCAAGGTATTATCTATGTGCTTTCATTGTAAGTATTGTACATGAGTCAAGACGTGCTTTTGCAGATAGAAAGTGTTTGCAATTGTTTTATTCTATGCAGAAAAATTGTTCGGTGATTTTTTATCCGCTCTTCCCTATCGGCCGGAGTGGACGCAGTTGGTTCCCGACGCATGCTCTTCTGGTGAGTGTAGTTTTACGTGCATTTTGTGTGCTCCCCGTGTGAGCACGCAATCGGTCCTCCCTCTACAATGTGTGCCGGATGTCCCTTCACGTTATTCATAGTCTCAAACGATCCATTATTGCACCAGTTTGACCTTATGATCAATATGCGTAGACTCCACCGAGTGTTCTATCCCGGGTGTACGCGGTGGCCATCAAATGGTTATTGATACCCAGTCAGGTATCCTTCGCGTGTTTTAAGTATCATTCCTCTATTTCCTTTCAATTCCCTTTTCAGAACTGATCTACATGTTTGGCGGTTGGGACGGTTTACGGGACCTCGCTGATTTCTGGTTGTACAATATTCTCACGCGTGAATGGACGTGTTTGAGTGAGAACACTGAATTGGACGTATGTTTGTTTCTGATAATCTTTTAATAGTGTATTTTATGCACTATTTTTTGTAAAGGGAGGTCCGACTCCGAGATCTTGTCACAAAATGGTTTTGGACTCGACGAATGAACAACTCTTTGTTCTTGGCAGATATGTCGAACAACAGAATCGAGTTAATGATAGACTTAAAGTGGGTTAGCTCTATTGTTGGGGGAATAGACGGATTCGGAGGGAAAACGGGGCTTTGATTTTAGAGCGATTTCTTCGTCTATGATATTCAGGCACGCACGTGGCAACTTATTTGCGATGATACAGCGAGTGTGGGCGGACCGGCGGTGATATTCGATCATCAACTCGTCCTTGATCATGAGACTCAAACGATTTATTGCTTTGGTGGAAAGATTTTGTACGTTAAGTGACACTAGAGGGTCATATTTTCGAGTCTTTCCACCCATCGTAGTGACCACTACCGCTATAGTATGTATTGAAACTTTAGAGTTTGTGTTTTATCTGCAACATTGTTCTAGTTTTGTTTATGTGCGTGAAACTTGTTTGCCGCAGGGACGAGAAGACGGTCGGCGAAGCGGTTTATAGTGGCTTCTTTTCTTACACTATTCCAACGAGTACGTGGAGACTGCTTTGGGACGATACCAACTGTGTGCGAGTCAGGTTTCCTGGTCAGCAGATTCGATCACGGATTGGCCACTCGATGTTGTTTAATTCGGTATGCGTATGCTCTCTCGGGAGTTATTTATCGTACTGTATGATCTACGCACAGTTAGTGGGCTGCTGTGAGGACAGCGGAGTGACTTAGTTACTGGCGTGAATGACAACTGTGATTTCCGTCATCGTGTGGGAATGAACGAGCAGCCAATATTAGAGCAGTGACGTTATAGCAGTTGAAAAATGTTGCAAACGTACAGTACGTAGATAAGAGGAAGAAACAGTGGTGTGCAGAGATGTTGAGCAGAGTGAAGACGGTTTGAACGTCTTTGGCAATGGAGACATTTGGGGTGCCTGCTAAAGAACGTGTTAACCGCCTGGTCGCTTTCTGAATGGCATTGCCTTTGTTGGTCATCATTTTGCTCTTTCGCGTAAACGCGATTACAATAGTTAACTTAGCATTGAACTTTATTGAATCAGGAAGGCGGTCGAGATTGAATCTTCCTTACTACAAGGGTGTTGAGGTCGTAGGATCAGCTTCCTAGCGGTGAAAGGCGATGGAGTTGTGTAGAATCGTGCATGTTTACCAAGAGTTAGCTAACACATTCACACGCATGTCGAGTCGTCAGTTTCATCACCGAATGAATGGAGGACTGAAAGTAGCTGTCGGCACATCAGAGACACAATCTAGGCTAATCACGTGAGATAACTAGTAGGACTAGATAAGATAGGTAAGCATAACCGGCTCTGCGTAACATCTAACCAGCCCGCTACTGGTAGAAAATATCTGTAGCAAGCAAGCTAGATCTAGATGCGCACGTGCTTACGTATACAGATTCCTCACAGTGCTCTCTATGACACAGATTTTGTATTTTTTAAGAAAACGAGACGTCTATTTGTCTTCGCTGGACAACGAGCAAAGGAACAACTTGGCGACATGTTTACGTATGACGTTGACAAGGACGAGATCGAATTGCTCAATGATAGAAGTATTACGAATGTCTCACCTGGGGGCCGCTTTTTAACTACTGTGGATTTTATTTAAAGAATATTGCAAAAATTTAAAATAAATGCACAGCTTTTCCAGCGTGGAACAGCCTCAGAACACTCGTAGAACACGTTACACGTTCTCACTAACTTATTCCACTGCGCTGGGTTGTTTCAAATAAGCTTTTGCACCACGCTGTCTTGACGTACTTGATAGTACGTACTGCAGGGCCATGGTCCAAAACCCCAAGGAACCGAAAATATATGAAAATTAACTTTAGCGGACGAAAATCGAAAACTTTATCGCCTTTCGCGGATATCCTGACCTGGCTACACGCATGTACTGTACATTCACAAAAATTTTATCTACTCGTTTTATCAAAGCAGTGTTAGGTTTCAGCATTTTTCACCACCGCTTCATTGTAGTACCCGTTTGTGGATTTACGCAAAGATCAACTATCGATTGCGAGAAGAATGAAATCTACGTGCTTGCTGTATGTCTTTTATGTTAGCAGTAATGCTGAACACGTAGGGTAATAAATGTACTACTTGCTGTGTGACGTTGATGCAGGGACGATATAGGGTGTGTTATGAACTCAGGGAAAAGGGGTTTTCCCCTGAGGATTTCCCTTTCCCTTCGTAACACCCATAGCCCTCGAAAACTCGGTAAAACGACTTGAGATCACTTTGGGACTGCTCATCTAATCTTAAGTCCCTGCGATGCTTCCTTTCAGGGAGTGAGTAAAGAACAGAAAGATGGCAAAAAATCCGATGACACAACGATTGGTAACTCTTTCTGGGTGTACGACATAGCGGAAAATAAATGGTATACATTTGTGTCGATACGTGCGTATGCGATAGGAGATCGGTTTGTTCAGGATTTGTGTATATCAGAACGGTGTGACACCGTCTTCGATCAGAAATGATGTTTACAACAAACTCGAAATCGCTGTTTTGAGAAGTCAAGAACCATGCCCGCGTTATGCTCATCAACTTGTCTACGACTCTGTTCGAAAGGTGTTTATTGTACATGAAATTCTTTTCTGTTTGGAAGAGTGTACATTGTATGAAATGAAGTGTAGTCGCAATGTGCTTGTTTAACAGGTACATTATCTGTTCGGTGGCAATCCAGGTCGACATGCACTTCCGAACTTGCGTTTAGACGATTTTTGGTCGTTACAAGTATGAAATACGTACTGTACGTTTATGCCTCATCGTTTGTCGTCAACACCGTCTTGTTTGTGCAGTTACATAAACCAACGGAAGTGGATTTAATTCACACTCTTCGCCTTCTCATAAGACAGTACTGTTATTGTGAGCTCGTTCTTCGCGGTGAACCGATCGCAGCGCTGGAATATCTGCAGACTTCCGTTAGTGGTGCTGTCAATCATGAAGACCCCGTCGAAGAACAAGAAGTAGGCGTGAACTGCGGGAATTATTTTTGAATAGTACACTGTATGACAGCGATTATACAGTGTATACGTTGCGTACTGTACATAATGCATAAGGTTTTTCATTCTTATAGTTTCAAGCGTTACCACTTTCCCTCTTCGCTGCTGACGATTCTGCGAGTACATCGGGTTTGGCATCAGACGGTCGTGGCAATGCGATGAACGAACTGATCTTTCGGAAACGAAATCAACTCTTTGATCGTTTGCTCACTTACTTTCCCGAAGCGATTGCGCCCCCGCGTGCGAATCTTGTCGACCTTGTACAAGTATAGTCTTGCCGACGTGCTTGTTCACGTGATGCGCCTGTGCTGATTGTAGTACGCTGAAGTTTGCTTTTTATGCTGGTGGAATGAAGTTCTGGTCAGAAAATTTATGTACTGTATGTGGGTGGGTATGTCAGGTGTGGAAGTGTTTGCATTTTTCTCTGAAATGTGTTATTTTTTCGAAATGTATTAGAGACATTGTCCATGCTGTACTGTATATATTTCAATTCGGTGTGACATGGTGCGTAACGTTTGCTTGCTGGTCATGCCACTTCTCGTTCGCTACGTCAGTCCACTGAAAGGTGTGCATACTGAACCAAGCTTTAATGTTTGAATTGGCATTGATTAATTCGCTTTTGGCGTAAGTAGTGGTTTCCTAGTTTTACACATCTGACGCACTAGTGACACATCCTTTAGCATTTCTCCCTCTAGTTTTCGGTTTGATCTGATTTTCATTCTCGATCGCCTTCTAGTGCAGTCTCTTAGCTGGTCAGTACAGCGGGTCATTTGCTAGCTATGGTGGCTTCTCGATAGTAATACTTTGTTTAACGTCGTGTTTTGCTCCTTGTGAAAGTGCTGAACATAAACTTAAAGCGTGAAGACAGTTTGTTGAGCAACGTTGATTTTATTTGGTGAAGCTAAATACGTGGCGATCATATTGAATAAGTACATCACATAATACGGATTTAGGCCGAACAGCATGAAAGCCTCTGAATGTTGTACCTACTGTATGTGTGCATGTACTGTACATACTAAACAAAGGCATACATTATCTTGCTCGGCATTCATTACAATACAGGTCTTCCGTAGAGTACCAATTCAAGAAACGCTAATGTAAGGAAGACTCCAATGGACCCAAAATGTCCGACAGTGGGTCCGTTGCCGTCCTCCTTACACTAAGAAAAACAGGGGATCCGTCAAAATGACACAAGGAGAATTGATGATTTAGCGCGTCAATTTTGACGAGAAGTTGCATTTGCCCGTGTCAATTTTGACAAAAAATGTCAAACTTGACGCATTTTTTCTGTCATTTTGACGGCTTCGCTAATTATGATTAGGAGGGCGCCCGTTCGTCCACTAATGCCCAACTCGCTGCTAACCTTCGAATAATCCCCCTGGAGAAACAACTGCAATTCACGAACTGACTACAAGAGTGAAGTGAACCAAAGTAGAAGATATGTGCAGGTGTCAACTGAGGCAGCTCTAGTGCATTGTGCGGAGTTGAACACACTGAAAAGAAAGCTCGTGACAGTGAAGCAAGAAGAGAATAAATTGACGTTACGAGCAAACGCTTAGAGCCAGTGACACATTGCGTATGCACGGTGACCGGGCCAAAACGAAACGGCAACTGGCTTAGTATGTCAACGTACAGAATAACAATACTTTGCGCACAGTACGTACGTTATTTAGGCAATCAAATTATGCTCTACGAGCGCGGTTGGTTGCCCTCAACACTGAGACTCGCTGTCGCAACGACAACCTGCAGTTTCGAGATACGATCGAAGATCTTAAGCGCCGGACCAGCTCGTAGCGACAGTCGAGTGAGAACGTCCGTTCGATTTAGCAACAAAAGCGATGCGCCATCGATTTCCTTCAAAAACAGACGCAAATGTAGTCATACTGTATGCGTGCTGCAGGGAACCGAAAAGCACCGCGCTTAGACGAACGTGTAAACTAATTAGAGCAACGCCGAAAAGTGGTCCACATCGCGTATTTAAGCTGACCTGTTCACGAAAGGCGGCTGCCTGCTCGCTAAAGCCAAGCTCGGAAAGAAACTTTTCGACATCACTAACCGACCACGTCGGTGCCACCTTCGCCGCCGCCTCGTAGAGCGCCTTGTGTTGAGCAGTGAGAATTTCAGTGCTACAATCAGACTGTATTGAACATCGCCTCGCGTGTGTGTACAGTACATACAGCGTTGCGGAGACATTGAAGAGCGGTGTCGGCAGTGTCGGAAACGCCGCAGCAAGGGAATGAGCATAACTTGAAGAACAAAGTGATGAAGCTCGACTCGTCTGCGCGTATGCGCAATCAACTGGCGGTGTTGTCGACGGAAGTGCTTTTCGACCATTCGCAGGCTTCGCTGGTCTTGCAAGTGCGCCAGAACGCTGACCACCTTTCGACGGTGGACGTCGACGTTCCTGCGGGAGGTGATGACCGTTGACTAGCCCGTTTTGAGGGAACTCTTTCGTCGTTGACGAAGCTGTTCCACGAATCACCGAGTCGACAACTGAAGCGACTGGATCGTTCACCACCACACCGTTCTCGATGCGAAGCGCGGGATAACGACCGTTCGTCGTTGCGGACTGCGTAGAGCCTGCATTCGTACACGAAAAGGGAGCATGAAGCTAGGCTATGTTTGTACCTCCAGTAAGGACTTTAACCCAAGGGATGCACATGCAAGTTGACTTGCCCACACACTTGTTCCCGCACAGGCCATCTCATACACACGACGTCATGTTGGACCAGGCAGGCCCGTTCTGTGAGTGACGTCATACATGTGTCTGACTTGACTTGAGCCTACCTCCTGCTGCTGGTGGCTTCTTCTGTTGCTTCTTGCCGATTATCTCTGCTTCGCACTGACAACAGATCCACGAGCCTGCAGCGCAACGAGCCAGTCATCACATCGTACTCTTCCGACTAATCCCACCCTTAGACTATCCAGCTACTAACCGGGTGGCTTCGCCTGAACTTCCGGGTTATGACACGACATGTGGTAGGCTTTGTCGCACGAGTCGCAGAGCAGAACGTGATCCTAACGGACAATGAAGGAAGCCTTAGCACACGTCGATAACTAGCTAGTCGAGCACATCCACGGCAACTATCTCTGCGTTCAATCTCATTAACGTACCGCGTTCTCGGCTGTCTTGCAGACGGCGCACGTCTTGCAGTCGGGACATTCCCACGGCCATCTGCTCGCTCGATCGCCAAGCATCTCTGAGTAGTCGATGCAGGCGGCGTGCACTGCAACAGGAATACGGCTACTTTATCAGCTCTGGTCTGCCTTGGTCACTGCACGTCCTATCGCTGTGGCAAGACCAACGTGCATCCCAGCCCCATTGCCGCCTCGTGCAGCAGCAGGAGAGAGTCAACGCACCCATGAGTTTGCATACGCTGCACTTGAGGAGCCGTAGACTCTTGCTTCCTGCCTCGCCGCAATAGTTGCACTTCTCCGACGACGAATGACCGCCAGCCTTCGGCTTCAACGCGTACGGTTCGTCCAAGTTTTTCTTCTTTCGCTGAAGCGCAACAGCAGTCAGCTATTAAACTATCGTTGCAGACGCAGTCACCACGGTTGACCATCCGCCTAGCCCATCTGCGTACCTGTACGTAGTTTCTACAGTAATACTACTCGTTGGCTACCTGTCGCTTCGGTCGAGCAGCAGCGTGTGCAGCACCGCCCGTCGTGCCGCCGTTCACCACCGCTTGCGGTTTGCTGTCCACTTTCGCCGCCTTCCAGACGTTCACATCCGTTTCCGTCTTCAGCTTGCGCTTCTGAATCGGCCGCTGTGTCGCCACTGCCCGCTGAACCAGTACCGTCGCCGGTCGTTCCACTTTGACGACAGGTGTCTGACAAGGAAGCTCTTGCGCCTGTATCTTCGCCGCAAATTCTGGTGCACAATAGAGACTGTTCGGCAACTTATGCGCGACGCCCGTCTTGACAGCACGCCAGAGACTAACGTGCAGGTGATTCCGACTCTTCACGTACTGCTGATGCGCCGGCAACGACGCGATATAGTCGTTGAGCTCTGCCGGTGAGATGCCCTGCGGGAAGGCCCCCGTGAGTGGATCTGTCAGTGTTCGAAGAAGAGTATCGATCGGAATACGTTCATCACTTGGAGAACGACTGCTCGAGCGTCGTAACGGAGCTGCTGCTTCACCCATGCTGCAGAGATGCGGCATCGTATCATCGAGCTGCTCTTCTTGCTTGCAGTCCATCGGAAGCACCGGAGCAGTGTGACTCAGCAGCACCGGAGGCATCTCGCAATCTGGTGGCACCGGCGTTAGCATTGATGGCGGACTTGGCGATGTCTCCGACTCGTCATCGCTCGCTGTTGTGAGCGTCAACGACACTGGAGCCATCGACATGCCCGCAGCAATAGCTGATTCGGACATCGTTTGTGCACGAGCTGGGTTCTTTAATACCCAACTCGTAAACACGATGCCGCAATAATGGAAGAAAGCAAAAGCAGGCTTGGTCTGTATCAGAAAACAGAAAACATTTTATTGCATTACACTGGAAAATCTATCAGTGATAAGCACGACGAATGACGAACAGGTTTGCAGCGTGCGATAACGCATGGGGAATGGCCAATCGCGGTGAAGGTAGGGGAACTCAAACATAAAAGAGGACCACTGTGGAGAAATCGGCCGTATGTGAACCACGTCCATAAAACCCACACCGTTTGATCCAGTGGTCACACGCGCGTCGCGTGACTTATCTCTCTTTGCCCGTGTTCGCATTTCACGGCAGTCAGGGATTGAACTGTATAGTGCATCACATATGCTAGTAAGATCGGCGTTTCACAAAGGCGCCATGTGACGAAACAAGCAGGCGAAACAAAAGGACGAGTAGCTATGTGGATATCAGTAACACTCAACAATCACGTTGCAGAAGCGCGCTGAGTGCACCGCAGGGCCTCCACTACGGTAAACTTCACAACGAGTTACAAATCACAGTATTAAAGACCGGCGGGTACTGAGTTTAAACCAGGTACTGCCGGGTACCGGTGTTGAAAGGGTCTCAATTGCGTGGTTTCTACACAACATATGCAAGACACTAACAAAAACATATGCTAGGAAAGCTTACGGAACGTTTTGAACAGTCTTGGAATTTGGAACATGATCGAAAAATGTAGAACGCACTGGTTTGTCTCTGGAACAACGTTCATGGGTGCCGGTCCTCGACATGCGAAATACTGATGGGGCCGTTATGCTCTCATGGACTGAAATGGAGGGCAAAATTAGCTGGGCTAGAGGATAGTGGTAGGGAATATGGGAGTAGATAGATAGAGGAGGGAATAGTCTTCGTCTGACCACTAAGCTATCATTTTGTTGCTTATTACGCCTGAAGCGGGAGAGTGCAAAACAAATTGACGCTCCGTGAAAAAATGCCATCTGCTAGACGTATACCTGTGCCAGCTATCTGCACATTTGGATTTAGCGTTTACGCCAAAATTTCGAAACCAAACTTTTAGGGAAAATTTACAAATTTTGAAGAAAATTTCGAAAAAAAATAACAAAAATCAAGAGAAATCGACCACAATTATTGGTACCCGGAATTTTTTACCCTCAGTACCCGCTGGCTGTTACACAATATGCTACTCTCGAGACGTAGGTGCTCCTTAGCAGCCAGCCATGGCGTCGATTTTCCCGAATATAACACAGAGACAGAGTCGCTGACTCCAAAAACAGATAAAACCGCGGGCTATAGTATGAACGCCATAATGCATGACTTAGCCGCGAAAAGCGCGCTATTAATGAGGAAGCTTCTAGAACACAGCTGTCTGCACACGCATATACTTGCATACCACGCGCATTCACATACACTGACTTACACACAAGTGTAATGTAAATGTGATTAGGCGTAACGCTAAACATTAGAATGCATATGTCATACTATACATTACGTGGTACCGTCGACTGGAGCAAGCGTGGGATCAGCCGGGTGCTAGGAAGACGGGCGGACGAGATAGTGATAGGACCTAGGGCGAGGACACTTTCGCAGGACGCCGATCGAGTTGCTCTCGACAGCAGCGTTGAACTCCTCGATCGGCGACGACAGCACGCACAGCAGCGGAGTAAACGCCTTTCGCACTTTGTGCACAGGCACTACTACATCGCCAGAGAGAGAGAGATAGATAGAGTGTACTGTATTGTCTGTCGTCGGTTGGTATACGACGACACAGTGTGCGGCGCAAACTATAGACAGATGACGTGCAGATGCGTGGTCTTTATTTCATAGTAGCAGTCCACAAGCAAATCGACAAAGCCGAATAGGCATTCTGCACTAATTCGACAAAGTATTCTGGAATAGGCTGGAGACCGTGGAACATTTTTGAACACTCGTCCGCTAACTTTTTATTTTTGCTGGGGCGCGGGGTGAGCCGAGAGGGCGAACGGGTCTGTCCTTCGTTGCTCGCTACGTTCGCTTGGCAGAATGCAAAAAAGTTCAAGATAAAACTACCTCAGCCACCTTGCACACACAGAATTACTGCGCAAATTATCACACTATATTAGCTAATGAAGAACGGTAAACGGATGCGACGAGCGGGATACCATTCTGGATTGAATCTTGAAAATTAAAATGCATCTATCATATCGTAGATCTATATCGCACATCATGTGCCACTGTCAACGGCGGAGCCAAGGCCAGCCGAATTAGAAAGTCCAAGGAAAAAGAGAAAACAATAAAGGTATAAAAAGTCAGTCCAGAAGAGACGCTTGTTACTCCTTACCAAAAAAAAGTAAATCACAGACGAAAACGTCGCCAAATGGACCATTTAGGCTCA
Organism: Prismatolaimus dolichurus; assembly: GCA_034691745.1. Taxonomy (NCBI): domain Eukaryota; kingdom Metazoa; phylum Nematoda; class Enoplea; order Triplonchida; family Prismatolaimidae; genus Prismatolaimus; species Prismatolaimus dolichurus. The sequence goes on from JAQGBB010000338.1 coordinate 17,384, forward strand.
AAACCACACCTGCAAAAACAGCCGCAAAAAAAGCGCAAAATTACGGAGATATACGCTTCTGCATACGTGTTTTTTTTTTCAAAATTTTCCGCGAATTTACCCCTCCCCGACCCCCATCATGAATGCTCTGCCCCCAGGCCCCCGAGTTTCCCCTCCGACAGTTTCCCCTAGCACTGCGGTTGGCATCAGTCAGAGCGGGTAGAGAGAACGATAATACCGCGAAGTCGATAGCAAATTGTAACTAGAATGGGTCAAAGCGATCGTTATCCCTCCATTACTCTAAACTGGTCAACACAGCATTTACGATTTTAAAACTATCACGGAGATGAGAGCGAAACTGAGTTTCTACTTTAAAACCGTATTTCGTGAACTGTACTGCTATTTGCATCAGACAAGGGAGCAAGTGAAGTGAACAAGTAACTCGGCAAGGCCGACAGTCATCCGGCATAAAAAACACATCAGGCATATACGTTGTGTTGTGGAATACTGTGGAACAGCCTGAAATACTCTGGAACCGCTTGGAACACTCTAGAACACTCCATTTTTGTCGGGGGACTTCGACCCCCCCTCCCGCCGAGCCCTCTGCCACTGGATATTTACCGCCTATCATATCGTGGAACACTCTGCAACAGTCTGGAACATAGTGTATGATCCTCTTAAAAAACTTCCTGTTTTTCCGGGGGGCAGGGGAGACTTGTCTGACCAATTAGCCTCCGCTTTTTTGCATTTTCCGGAGCACGCAGCGCGTAAGAAAAAAATAGCTACCTGGTTGCTTGTGAGTCAGTGAGTTACAGCCCTAACTTGAGTGTTCCTTGACCGAATATCAAAATTCTTTTTTCGGAGATTTTCCTGAGTACGCAGAGTTGCCTTTTGGCAGCCTTTTCGCTGTCGGATGCTCCCAGCGGTCTGTGCAGTGGTGGAGCGGATATCGGATTTTTACGCGACAAACGCGTGCGTGTGTGCGCGCAACCAGTAATTATGGAATGTTCTACGACGTCGCAGACATGCTGCTGCTGCATTCCACAGGTGGTTTGCTTGCTCAGGCGTAAATCCAGAAGATGCATTTTTCGGCTTTGCTGATTTACTTGTTATACGCTCGTTGCAGATGCAAAAAATAATGCTTGCTGGTCAGACAAAGATCTCCCCTCCATCCCCTCACAAAATCGAAGGGTAGCGGAAAACGGAGAAAATTCTTGGGCGAAACAAACGTGTGGGCTGGACAGAGGTCATAGCACATTGTCGGAGGGTGAGTTTCCATTACACACACAAAATTTATTTTCAAAGCACATGGAATGGCACTTCCGGAATAATCCCCGTGGGGGATTATTATATTGTGAAAACTTGGGTACAAAATGGCAAAAACTGAATAATCCCCGTGGGATTAATCAAGAAAGTACGGTACAGAAATTGAGCGTGCAAGTAAAATATCATTACACTCGGACATGATATTTTCTAATTAATAGCATGAACAAGTGACCCCGAAATGCTTCGCTCGCAATGGTGGGTGGGCGTCGAGAGGGCCAGGTTAGGCCCAAGCAGAATGGTTCGAGGTAAACCCACGAGAGAAATGGGTTTCTGAAGAGGGAAAATAGGTTGGTCAAAAACGGTCCTACGGGCAGTCGTTTCATTATTCGTAATACGAACTTCGTATCTGCTTCTTGTGCGCCTATTTTCGTTTTTCTATATAGTAGGATGTGTTTCGCCTTGGGATCAGAAGGATGAAGAAGCAGATAGCTGCACTGGGTACATATTGCCAGAAGACACTGTCAAGCAAACACAGCTTACAACCTTTTCATATCGATTACGATATACGGTCGAACAGACGGCATAATGACTAGTTTACGACGTGAGTGCGTAGTTTACGTAATATACATACGTAGCTTATGTAATACGTATTGTACGTACGTAGTTTGTGTGCATACATACGCATATACGCATGTATGTAAGTGCGTGACTAGCTCAGTCGCATTACACTACAGCATAGATACCAGTGCTACTGCATACAACGTATGTATTACACGATTACATGAGAGTTACGCAAGATGAAGACAGTGAAAATGAGCGTACGCACATGCGTGAAAGTAGGGACAAAAATGAGCTAATATAATGGACTTACCAGTAGTGTAAGAGAGCGATGTATGCGCGCACACGCGCATACTCGTACTCATTACACGCTTGCATGTAGTCAGATACAACGCACTTACACCGAACACATAGTGATGATGTGCGTCGTATGTGCTTGCAGTGGTCGTTGTTGGGACTACCGTTTCCGGCAGTATCGAAAGAGGGTGAACTCGCCGAACGCCGATTACAGAGGTCCGAATCGTTCTCGAATATATTTGCTTTTTCGCCGCGTTTTGTTTGTGACCGTTTTGCGCTCTCAGAACACCCAACACACGACGAAGCAGAGCAGCGCGTACGCTCAGAAAAGATCGGGCGAAAAATTTTATGTACGCTGCGCGGCGTTCGCGAAATAACACTGCGTGGCTGCCTTTTCAGCCAACCAACGAAGCCGACGTACGCTCGGCGCAATGGCGACGCCCGTTCCGTGCAGTCCGAAACCGAAAACTCTCTCAGAAGCTGTCGATGCGATGCGCCACCGAGCAAGCTATGGTCTCGATCTGGCGGTCCCTCTGTCAGCAGAGTAGCGAGCCACTAGGCCAAACAGATCCACATTTACCTTGCTGGCATCACAATAGCGAGTCGTGCTTTACGTAGCTTACATACGAACTAAATAAATAGCCATCATACTACTATAAATATGATAGCGTATGTCAACCATGTCTATTATCACACTATCTACGTGTATATCTACGTACACATACTTACTGTACGTGTGTACACGCGTGCTCTTCTCTGAATCATTATGATTACGCCGTAATCTGCCACTGCCACTTTACACGTAGAAAGCGAAGGGCAAAGAGCAAAAGCCAAGGATCAAAGCACGCACATCATTTTAAGTCAGAATAGAGCCATGATATTTGTTGGACTTCGACAGCTAGCATCTGTTGGTTGATCCGTCCGATGTACTAACAGAATGAAGCATGTGAGCACTTTGCAAAGGCAAAGGTTGGACCTTACATGCGTAATAGCCTAGCAGCTACGTAGTTATTACGTATTATGCTTCCTTTGACGATCCAAAGCTCTATCGAGTAGTCGAACGGTCTTACAGTGCAGCTATTTTCCTGACTCTCTCTCTCTCTCTCTCTGTGTGTTTCCTGGTTATCGCCATTGATCAGAAAAGCATCACGTCGTATTCGGTGAAAATGCAATGTATAAGTTCCACTAATAAATACTTATATTAAACCTACAACAGTCGTCTATTATATTCGTGAATACAAACAACGACGTCTCGTACCTCTTGTAAACTAATATATAACCGCATGTTTATTATTTTCGGTGAAAGTTTGCGACGCCATTCTTTTCGCATCCGGCGAGAGTGAGCGTAGCGAGCGAAAAAGGGTGCTTACTGTTCGAACGAGCACTTCCCTCCTCCCCCCCCCCCCCCTTGCT